>JAGFVP010000034.1:0-154802 GCA_021031095.1 Bathelium albidoporum | reverse complement strand
CCCCCTCGACACCCCCGCCCTCACCCCTTCATCCTCCATCACTTCCACCTCCTGGGGCGGCGGCTCTTCGCATTCCCCAGCGCCCAGCCACCGCAGCAACTCCGCCAGCATCTCCACCGTCGCCAGCACCACCTCCACTCTCCATCCCATCTCCACCGCGGCAACTAGCATGGCCAGCACCACCTCGTCCGGCAATCTCTACCCCATCCTCCCCTCCGTCCCCGCTCTCGCCGACCTCAGCGCCGCCACTTCTGCTGACCACCTCGCCTACCCCGCGCCCTCCGCGCCCGCGGCTCCGGCTTCTGGCCTCGCGCCCGCCTTCGACGACGCAAGCCTTGCTCGGAGGTACAGCGGCGGCCGACTGCAGCGCGCTGCTCCAGACCCGCGTGTTCTTGGGTCTGCCGCGAGCGATTCCATGGCTGTCAGCAACGATGGGCGGCTCGATCCTGCGCTGTGCGTGGATGCGTATGGCGTGGGCGCTGCGCGCAGCCCCTCTGTGGTCAGCGCGAGTGATGGCAGTAGTGGGGCGGGCGAGGATGCTGAGGTGCGGGCAGAGCGGGAGCAGGAGATGTGGGTGGAGAGCATTCGGGTGGTCGAGGCGCTGCGAGGGTATATTCTGGGGCGGTTGGAGAGCCGGGACTATGAGGAGGATGGGGATGATAGGTGGAATGGAGAGGGAGGCGGGAAGACAGGTGAGGAGTTGATGGAGGAGGATGGGATGGATGGGATGGATGGCGTAGAGAGTGTGGATCGAGAGATGGAGATACGGAGGGCAAGCGAGGGGCTGTATCCGACGCTGGTGATTGTCTAAGTGCGGATTTGATGGGTTTAAAGGGAGTCTAGAGGTGTGGAGCCTGTGGAATTGGGCTGTGGAGGCTTGATATGGCTCTTACGATGAGAACGAGATACCAAAGCTTCTGCTGCGTGAGGAGTAGTGGTGTATATTCGGATTTCAGAGGGCATGGAGTTGGGGCTTGTATTTTCAACTTAGAATCAGTTCATACCAGAAATGCGCTTTTCAAATTCTTCGCATGATCATACCAATGTGTCTTTATAATTGAAACGATACTGAGGTACGGGGGAGCTTTTATAAGTCGGTAGCTGCTGGACGTGCCACTCCAAATGTACCACCCCATCCGGCCTGGCTTAGTCATTCGACGTAGGTGGAGGAAAACTACGCAAAAAAACGAAAAACAGACAAAAAAACGAGAATAACACAGCCAGCTCGTGAGGCTTGCGTCTGTGATTTTCGAAATATCATCTGTGAGGCCCGGCGTAATTTTTATATGCATTTTTACCTATCCCGTCAAACCACAAGGCGAGATCTGAGATAAGATGAAAAGAATACGGCGGGCGAGGAAGACCAAAAGCCGTAGAAGCGTGCAATTTTCTGAGGTACTAATGTTGGAGTGAGCCACATGACGTCAGGGACCCTTTTGGTAATCTTACTCGATGGTAATGCAATCGATAAGGCACCTAGGTCGTTACTATCAGTCTCTATAAGCGAGGCCAACTGGTTCTTGGAATAAATTGGCCCATATGCACACGTAGATATCTCGCTTCGTATTCACACGACTAACTCATGTAAGAACATTATTTAAGGCTATGTTGTCTAATTATTCCGGGTCTTATTCTACAGCAAGCTGCATTAGAACGAACTTATTCTATGGATGTATTCGCCCTAAAGCACATATGAAAATGGAGCACCGCAGCATCCCGTGGCATCGCTGGCTTTCTCGCTTACAATGAGCAAAGGCTTCGTATAGTGTCTTGGCTTTGGCAGTGCAATAGACAACATTGTGCCTGCTATTAGCCAGTCGAAATGAGCGGAAATCATCTTGCCCATTCCGCTATCTATACCTCTTCATCCCCAAAAATAAATAGAGACCATTCCATCCAATGAGGGTCCGGTTGTCAACAGCAATGGAACAAACATGTACGGAGCTTAGTCCACCCGTGCCTGCTTGCGCCTCAATGATAATCAGATCTCCCCGTATTTCTCATCGTGTATCCATCTTCACCTCTCCAATCTCTCCGGCGCCAGCGACAGGACCACCGTCGCTCTCAACGCCCGTCTCTTCCCCTCCTTTCTTCCCTGCTATCCCCGAAATTCCCATCTTCATAGCGATCTGACTGTTCGCGGTAAAGTGTGCCTTGTTCACCTCCATCGCATCACCGGCATCGCGTCCGTACTGTTGCTCGTCCTGCCTTTTTGCTTCCAATTTTGATGGGGGTGGGCAAGACGTCTGCGAGAGGAAGCCAGCCGCCTGCGTAAGCGGCAGCGATGGTGGTCCGCCCACTTCGGCACCGCGCCACTCGCCCACGCCAGTGACAGCGCGGTCGCGTTCTTGCAGCACGCCTAAAACTGCAAAGCCCGTGACACCACTGGCTTCGAGTTCAAGTGCGGCTTTACGCACGCGGCGACGGACAGCAGGCAACGGTGCGGCAGCCGTAGCAGATGTAACAGAGGGAGGAGGTGGGGCAGATAGGGACATTGTGTTCCCATGAACCTGGGCACTCTCAGCACTCGCAGCCGACGTCGTGGTGGTGGTAGTAGTGGTCAGGGCCTGATCAGTAGGGATAGGAGGCGCAGGAGGCGGGAACGGCGGATCATCAATCAAGTCAAAATGCACACGGATCTCGACGTAAAACTTTGCGCCCGGGACGTTGAGCCGCGGGGACTGCCGCGCCGCAGCATCGACGTCCGCCCAGCGGACCCAGGCGATGTCTTCGCAGTCCAGCCAAGTCTGCTTGATACGTGCATATTCCGCGCGCCGAGCCTGGAGCTCTGGTATCGTCGGGCGGTGCGGGCCATGAGGCGGGTATGCGAAACTGGAGCCATAGCTGACCGGAACCCAGAGCATCTCGCGCTGGGCGCGTGTGCTGAGCTGGACGCGCCAGTGTGCGGTTGCTTCGTTGCGGGCGGTGTCGATTTCTGGGAGGGCAAGGAGAGTGCTAGCTTGGTAGTTAAGAACCCAGAGTTCATCGGCAGCGGCCGGATTGGAGTCAGTAGCAGCGTCGATGCCGATTTCATGGCCTTGGATGCCGATGATAGGGGTGAAACGCTCCAAAACGCCGGGTTCGATGATTCCGCCAGATTGGAGGTATTTAGTCCTATTGAGCGGTAGTTGAGTACCCAATTGACATGCTGCCGAAACAGCGGGTGGTAATCTCGATAGACGATGCTGTCGCTCACGCTCGCGTTGCTCACGTTCTCTCAGCTCCGCCTCTCTCCTCTGGCGCTCCTCCGCTTCTTGCCTAGCCTTTTCCATAGCCGCAGCAGCTTCCGCTTCAGCCTGTCGACGGCGGGCGTCTTCTGCTTCGCGCTCCGCTGCTTCACGAGCAAGACGTTGACGTTCTCGCTCGGCTGCTTCGCGCTCGGCGTCGGCTGCTTCTTTGGCGAGTCTCTCCTTTTCTCGCTCTGCGGCTTCACGAGCTTCGCGATCGGCGGCTTCTTTCGCAAGCCGCTCCTTTTCCTTTTCAACAGCTTCTCGTTCGGCTGCTTCTTTAGCAAGGCGGTGCTTTTCTCTCTCTTGGGCCTCACGTTCGGCGGCTTCTTTGGCCTCTCGTTCTCTCAACTCTCTTTCCCTCGTCTCTTTTTCCTTCAGTTCACGCTCGCGCCGCTCAGCCTGTTCCTTTTGTTTCCGTTCACGATGAGCCAAGGAGTCGCCTTCGTCCTCAGCCTCCCGTTTTCTGCTCTGACTTTTCAATTCTGCAGACTTTTCTGACCTTGAACGCTCGACATCGCCGACCGTGTGTTTCAATACAGGCTTATCGTCTCGCGCTTTCGATGCAGTGGGTTCGCTGGTGTGCCGTTCCTTGCGCTTCAGTCCAGGTGATGAGGGCCCTTTTGGTTTTCCCACCTTCTGCCTTCCCGGAGAGGATTTAATGTCCTCCTCGTCATCTGACTCGTCCTCATCTTCAACCACTCTTCTTCGCCTGGCGCTTCCATTGTTGCTTAGCTCCCGGTCTTTTCCGCGAATCAGAGAGCGCCTTGGTTTGGTCAGCTCTGGGCTGAGTGGTCGTTGAACGTTGGAACTGCTTGAGTGTCTGCGTTTCTCGTGTGGGCTTGTGGGTCCGGGCAAAGGTTTATCGGCTTTTTCACGCTTGCTTGTGCTTCCCAGCTTCGACTTCGACTCTGGGGACGTTTTAAAGCGCTTCTTGTCTTTTCGAACAATGGCGTCATCGTAGGCTTTCTTGAACAAGTTTCTTTCAGTTTGCCAGTTCGGCCCTTGTCGCTCCTCTGCAATTTCCCAATAGAATTTGTCGTCGCTACTTTTTAAAGTAGGGTCCAGATCCTGCTTGAGCAGTAGGTCTACAATGTCTATGTGCCCGCGTCCGATAGTAGCGACCAAAGGCTTTGTGAAGTCGACCTTATCCGGATCCACAAAAGGAAGGAGTACATTCATCAAGTCGGTATGGCCGCCCTTAGCAGCCGCGACAAGACAACTGTTGTCAACGCGCACCATAGCCTCTAAAAATGTGCGAACGCCGTATTTGTCGTTATTCTCGACGAGGTTCCGCAAATTCTTGGTGTTACGATCTAGTATGTCCAGATCTTTACGTTTCTTGTTTTCATCCTCATTATCTTCGGGCTGTTCTGCGCGCGGAGTGCGACTGCTGCCATGATTTCTTTGTATGGCTGCCTTGAGAAGGTTCCGGATCTCTTTCGCCGCAGCAAGCTCATCTTCGTCGTTCGGATCAGGTTTGGGCACAAGATCAATGGGCTGTCTTCCCTTCTTGTTCGGTCTGCTGGGATCAACTCCCGCATCCAACAAGAGTCGCACGACTCTGACCTCAGCATTTTCAACAGCATCGATGAGTGGTGTGTCTTGGAGCCTGTTCATGGTATGAATGTTGCAATGCTGTCCTATCAGATATTCGACAAGACGCTCCTGTCCCGCAAGCGCTGCAGACTGTAACGGAGTGTTTTGATCATTATCGGGCTCATCCAGCATCGAGGGGTCTTCGGCGAGGGTCTCTTTTGCGCGATCTAGATCGCCTTCTTGGCAGGCGATAGCGAATGCCGTCATGCCATATCTATCCTTCAACTTCTTTCGAGGCGCCACTGCTCGACCTGGGGTAGATACAGATCGATGAGAGGAGCGCTTGGGTTGAGCCTGAGGATAGGGAGTAGCATCAGATGACGAGGCCGTATCGGACTCTTCTTGGTAACTAGGCATAGCGGAGATTGGCGCCGGCCTGCGCTTCTTCTGAGCTTGACCATTGGTAAATATCTGCATAGAACTTGTTCGGCGATGAGGATACTTTTTGGGAGAGGGGGAGCGTTCGCGTGAGCTACGCTGAGGGTTCGGATCTGGACGATCTGGTTTCTGCCTCTGTCGCGGTGGCTCAAACTCGCGCTTGCGCTCTGGAGAGGTTTCATCCCGAGCCTTGCGCTTTCGCGAGGACGGTTGAATAGGAGACGCGCGGTCGTTGCTCCCATTTTTGGCCTCAGGAGTAGGCGCATCGAGCGAGCTTGACTTTCGCAGCCCTGCCGACTGAGCAGAGATGGTGGGCGAGGTTCGTAGCGAGCTTGGTCTGCTCTTCTCGCGCACCGTCTCTCCAGCCTCGCTGGCCCTTCTCTTTGCACCTCCACCTCTCATGCCATCAGGGCTCTTGACGGCTTCAAATCTCGACTTAAAGCTTTCATCACCCGCAGTAGGCGAGTCTATCATCGGGGTATCCTCATGGTTTTCATGTTTGACGATAGCGCCATTTGCACCCTCCTCCTTCTGATCGTGCAAAAGGATTTCCGTTTCGGCCTCAGAGTCGGCCTGGGCATCGGTCACAGCCTCTGACACGTTCGTGTCCTTGTGCGCTGGTCGCGAGTCGTCCTTGGTGGGAGGCGGCGAGCTGAGTGGGCGTGTGTTGGGAGTGGATGTTTGCTGACGAGAGGGGTCGGCGGCAGGATCAGGCTTGGAGGCACTTGACTCGGCGTCTCTAGCAGTGGTACTACTCATCACGTTGCATAGATAGGAATGGCGATTGTGCGGTGGGCGCTGGTGGTGTCGCAGCGGGCTGAAAGAGATTGAAGCTGGAGAAGGCGCTGGGCGTTGCGCGGAAGCCTGGACTCGTCACATGACCGTCCGCGGCTGCACTCAGTCCGCTACACCCGCTGGGGCGATGTTGTACCATGCATCCCGTCTTGGCCCTGAGGGCCTTTTTCCTCGTCTCTGGCGTTCTGGTAGGCCAAATGCTTACGACCGTTACATCTTGTGGCTAATCCATCATCCTTCCAGATCTTAGCCGCGCGACTAGTTCCTGCGCTGAGTATCCGCTTCCTTACATATGGCGCCAGAGGAACAGACCCTTCTTCCAAACCGGACCGAAACAATCCATCACCAGGGTCTGTGTCGCAGTCAAACGGTCGCTCACCAAATCTCATCGATGTCCTTTCGTCCGTGAAGGTTCCTCATAGCTGGTTCACCAGCTTCTATGTAACAATTACCGCGCTTTCCAGCTACTGGATTCTTGAAATCTTTAGCCATGGACCCGTCTTCAGGTCTCTCGCTCAAGCAGCGATCGAGCACGAACCCAACCATTCCATGACCGTGCCACAAGTCTTCCTGACCTGGGCGCTCATGTCAATTCAAGGTGGACGCCGTCTCTACGAATCCGCGGTCCTCTCTCGACCCAGCAATTCTCAAATGTGGATCGGCCACTGGCTGCTTGGCATCGCCTTTTACGTTGCCATGAGCATTTCCGTTTGGATCGAGGGATCTCGTATGTTTCTTCCCACTCGCCCCCTCCACCTTTCCTACACTTCCTATCTTTCCCCCCAATCCAAACTAACAAGCCGCCTCAAGCCGCCCTCCTCTCCCTCCAGACCCCCCACATCACCGACCTCCGCCTCCCCGCCCCAACCATCCGCACCTTTCTCACGCTGCCCGTCTTTCTCCTCGCCTCTGGCGCCCAAAACGATGCCCACCGCTACCTCGCTTCGCTTCGCGCTTCCTCCGCCAAGAAATCCAGCACATCTACTTCCGCCCCGCCTGTCTATAAGCTTCCGGAGCACCCGCTCTTCCATCGCATCGTCTGCCCACACTACACGGCAGAGGGCATTATTTATCTGGCCTTGGCCGTGATTGCGGCGCCGGAAGGTCGCTGGGTGAATGGAACGTTGGCGTGTGCAATGCTGTTTACAGTGGGGAATCTGGGGGTGACAGCGGATGCGACGAAGAGGTGGTATGAGGCACGGTTTGGAGAGGGCAGTGTGAGAGGAAAATGGCGGATGGTCCCGTTCGTATTTTGAGATTAATATGGTGGGAGGGGTGAGTGAAGGTGAGGTAAGGAGTTAAGGGGGGCAGACTTCAAACGAGGAGGAATTCACGCGTTCTAAACAACTCCAGCTCTATCTATACTCGAGGCCTGTTAACCATATCGTCCACGATTGAGTTCCCCTGATACGCTTGAAAGACTCCAATGTAATGCTCGTCCGATCAAACTGTCCCATCCCATTTCGCCATACCTGATCCCGTCTCCGCATAGCTCCCATCAAGCAGAATACCGCCTACCAGACTCCCTTTCCTAATAGATCCATCCCATCAATGAAGATTTCTTCACCTCACCCCCCACCACCCAGATGTGCCACCGGCGGCCGACTCAGCCCCTCCTCCACCGCCCTCTCCACCCCACGCCGCACCCGCATCTCCTGCAGCTCTACCTCTCGTTCCTGTGCATTCTTCGCTCCGCTCATGCCGATTCCCGTCCCTCCTCCTCCTTCTCCCCCAGCGCCAAGGTAGTTCCCCGCACCGCCGCGCCCCACATACGCAGGGATGTGCGATGGCGGTACGCTGGACGCAGTCTTGGTACTTGGGTTTGCTTCTTCAGCGGTGTGAGAGCCAGAACAAGTAGGAGGCGGCGGTTGCTGCTGGTCAGACGCCGCAAGTGGGTCTTCCCTATTCTCCGTGCGGCGACTCGCTGCAGTACCTTCCAACGTTGGTAACTCCGAAGCAGTAGTCATATTCCCCGCGCCGCCACGACCCGTTGTTCGATACTGCTGCTGGTCTGTCCGAGACGAGTGCGAGGTATCAGGTGCTTCGGCATCGGCGGCGAAGGAGGAAAGGGACGGGGAGGATGCTTCTTGGGCGGCGTGTTGGCTGGCTTCGAGGTCGTGCGAGATGCCCTGGTTGAGAGCTTTGACGTCGGCGTCGGAGAGGATGTTACCTGCGCCGCCGCGGCCGAAAGTCGGCATTTTGGGAAAGGGTAGGAAGGGTATGGGCAGTTAGAAATGGTATGTAAGGCAATTGAGGTTCGTTTGGGTTGGAGAAAGCTCCAGACGATGTCGTGCCTGCGCGGGGGCTTGGAACATGAGGCGTGAAATCAAAGATGCAATGCTTCAACCCATTGGGCACTAAAAACACCGATCAAGGGTAAATTAGAGTCGAAGCTTGCAACAAGTTCATAAAAGCAGCTTATCCGATACGCCCGCGACCCCAGCGCAAACAATCGAGGAATGCTCTCCCACCAATGATGTCATTGTTACCAGGGTCGAGTTGTCCGCAATTATCAACAGGACCTCGCTGCAAAGGACCGTACCCAAGATCGGAAATGGACCAGGTTGATTTTATTTCTAATAGATCAGATTGATATTGGTGAGTGGCTTTAAAAAAAACAAAAAGCAAAAGACCCGACTCTCATACATTGTACATAGTCCCTGTTTCTAGCCATCCCTAGCAATAGCATCATGGTAGCGTACAAGCGAAATGATAGAACACGAGTCCATAGCACCTTGACAGACAGCGCAACACATTCGGGACCGTATTGGTGGTAATGCACCTCAAGCCAAGTCCCGAAACAGAGCGAGAAAGAATACTTCAGTATCCGACTGTGCCTCCCATGGAACTTGAGCGAAAAGGCGTAAGAAACACAATAGGAATGATCTACATAGAGCCATCTGAGGCTTGAATCAGAGCGGAAAGCAAGGAGCAAAGCGGAAACAAGGATACAGATGCTGCCATTGCGCGCCGAGACTGGGTTCTCGAGCATTCATTCATTCTGGGGACCAAGCTTTCATAGTCCCCTCCGGCGTCAATTTTGTTGAACAAATTAGCCAAGCGACGAGGTTCATGCGTTCCGCACTCCACTCGCCACTCCATTCGTCATACTCCGGTGCAAGCTGCCAATGCTCTGAAACCCCCTACACAAAATCGTTAGCGCGTCCCACTCACTCGCTTTTATCCTCATCCTCTTCCCCAACTCTTACCTAGTCAGATCAATTCCTTCCTCCTCATCCACCACTCCCGTCGCACGCGCCAAATCAAACGACCGATTCCCCAGTCCCCCACCGACGGGCGGGGCCACCGACTCCCTCTCTCTAGTCTCGACAATAATCGGGCCCGCATCGAACCGCGGTGCCCGTGCAAACTCTGCCTGGCTTGCCGGGCGACTCAAGGTGCGAGTTGGACTCGCTTCGGGCCCCTCGTCCGTCTCTTCACGACCGCGAGGTGGCAGCGGTGGGGAGGAGCTCTGGGCCGCTTCGTCGGTGCCCTTGTCTAAGTCTGGAAGACCGTTGACCTCCTTCTCCACCGGGCCCGCAGGAGAGTCGAAGCCGACTTTGACGGGACTAGTGCCGAGCGGGACGCCGGTGAGCTTCCAGAAGGGCGCGGGGCTGCTCATTTGCATGAACTGGCTGGGCACTTGAGCAGTGGATGGTGGGGCGAGATGCGGTTGGTGGCGGGCGAGGTGGGGCGTGACGAGGTTGCCTTGGAAAAGGGCGGGGTTGGCAGAGGGTGGTTCGGATGGGTCACTATTGTAAAGTGCGCCTGCGCTTTGAGCAGTTGGGGAGCCCGCTCCAGCGCCGGTGAGGCGTGTAGTAGGTAGACCGTTGTTCTGAGAGCCTACAGAGGAGGGCAGACCAGGGGAATCATCGGCACCTTGATATGGAAGGCCATTTGTAGTGTGACGTGGACCACGATCAGGAGTAAACGCTGTTGTAGGCCCGGTGTAGACAGAAGGGTAACGGCTCAGAGGAGGGGTGACGGAACGTGGAGGTTCTTTTACTCCTCGGCCTTCATTGTCGGCCAAGTCACCTGTCCCTGGCGCTATCACGCCCATGAGATGCTCATGCGCTGCCTTTGTTGCACCAGCAGCAGCAGCAGGAGAATTGGGTCCCGAAGAGCCTTGCTGGAATCCACGGCGAGAGCCGGTGAAGCCTCGTCTCATAAACTCGTCTCGATGCTCCGGAACAATGCGCCATTTCATGCCTTTGCCAGGCTCATTCGTCCGACGAGCAACCTTCTCAAAAGCCTTGTTCAGAGATAGATTATGACGAATCGAATTCTGCCAACCGCCGCCACCGTGACGGAAATAGGCGTAATTGCGCTTGATGTAGTCGTAAATATTGGCAAGCGTGAGCTGTCCCTCTGGATTTTGAATGATAGCCATACCGATGAGTTGCGCATAGCTGTGTGGTGGTTTGAGGTCTTTCGCGGAGTCAAGACTGTAATCGATATCTTCGGTGCTTTCCATCATCACACCACGGGAGTAAGCGGGTGATTGTTTAGCTCGGGAAAAATCAAGCGACTGTCCAGAGCGGATTGGAGTGCCATATTGCGCTGCATGACCATAGCCAGGCGCAGCACTACTAAAGTTGCCCATACCACCCTGAGAATGACCCAAAGAATCTCTTGAGAACCTGGATTGCTGATGATAGGGCATATTAGCTGATGCATGCTGTCGTGGAGAACCAAGGCGCGGATGCGCATGAGAAGGTTTATTCTGGCCGAATTCATCCTCATCGTCGTCATCGTCATCCCCATTTTCGGTCGGAATTTGCCCAAGAATTGATTTATCAAAGACCGGCCCAGCGGATTCATTTGGTAACAAAAACAGCATCTGAGTGCCTGCAATGTCGATGACATGGCCAGAGCGAAGCGGTGCGGTTTGGTTGCGGCGTAGTTGCATATCATCAAGGCGAACACCATTTCGCCCAATGACGTGGATAAACCATCTCTGTTCATCAGTGTCAAAGTAGATACGAGCGTGAAGGCGCGAGACGTGCTTCTCGGGGCCCAGATCGACGTGGACGACGAACTGCGCAGATTGTTCTTCACTTGGTGCGGCTTCTTGTTCGTCGTGCTGTTGTTGGTCGTTGGCGTTAGGCTTTTGGTATGGTCTACCAATGACCGTCTCGAGCTGCTTGACATAGTACGTCCAGGCCCGCCCTGCCAGCTTGGCAAAGGCGTGGGCATCTGTTTGATTGCGCTCATGAACTTCGTTGGAACATTCTATGGCAGCGTTGATATCGTATTTGGCTACCTTCAGATGAAGGACAACCTGTTGCTCCAGCTCCTGCTGCTTTCTTCTCTGGACGTCTCCAGCATCTTCCACAAGCTCCTCATCATCGAGTGTATCCACGCTTTGCGTATCCTCGTCCTTTTTGACATTTTTGGGCGGCTGTTTTTCAGGTTTGGGCTGGGTTCGTTCAGTGCCATTGACCTTTCTTCACGTCAGCTACTTTGTCACCAAATTCAATCAGCGTTGAATATATACTTTTCTGCGCTTTCTGCTTGGGGTAGGTATAGACTCAGGAGTTTCTGCATCTGACTCTTCACGGACTTCTACCTCCCGCCGAGGGCGAGTCCGACGAGCGGACGACCGAGGGGGCATTTTCTTGTGGGAGCCAGAAGAATTTGCGACGAGAGTGAGAGTGGGAGTGGTGGGTCAAGTGCTCCTTGAGTTTTTAATGAGACAAAAAGTCTGGAACAGTATGCAAGACAGATTTGGTAGACCTTGGTACAAGCTTGTGGGCGCCCGCAAACTCTAATCGGAGTGGAATGGATTGCCGAGACACGGTAAGCCAGTGCACACCTGGTTCAAACAGAGAGGACCACGATGAGACCCAAACAGATGATTGGATCAAAACGTTCAAAGCACAAGCGTCAGAGCCCGAAATGGTCGCTGGATGTGAGATGCAGATGGTGGAGTGATGACGAGTCGGCGAGGGCAGGCGTGGAGGACGTGTTGTTTATCACGGTGCGCGGGGAAGGAGCGTCTCTGGTATGTGACTTGGAGCATCTGCAACCATGAGACTGCCGAGCATTCGGAATTGCTACCGCCAAATCGACTCGTGCCAGGAGCCAGGAGACCAGGTTCGAGGCCAGCAGGGTGAGGACCGGCTTGAAGCAGCGAGCCGTCTACAACCGTGATGGAGATGGAGGTTTGAGCATTTCCGGCTAGCGGCCAATTCCGTCGCAGTGCATCCGCGTATGACGTGCACGGTACTTTTCCAGGAATTGTCAATATGCAAGCAATCCGAATCTTGATACGCGATCTTAATCTGCGAAAGGCAAGTTTTGATGCCTTACGAATCTACCTAAATGACATTACAACTGCTCGTGCTGTGATGTCTACCACCTTCGCCGGCTGAGACGCGCCAACAATTCGTGTCAGCAGCCCCTGTGTATGGGTCCGTTAACACCGAAACGAACACCCACATTGGGAAGTGATAACAGAGTTTGCTGTTGTCGTGCAGAATCCGCCAACCCAGGGGATAGCTTCTTCAGCCTGTGTGTATATAAAATGTCTTGAGCGACCGAGGTCTCGGAAATATTCGACAAGCTGTAATTAGGTCAAAGCCCGGCTCGTGACTCTGTTGGCCTGAATTTGACACGTATACAAAGGTAAAGACAATTTAGATTTTTCTGATTAAGCAAAAGGTATGGTTTTCCCTTTGGTCTTACTGGCATAACTTTAAAGATTCAAGTAAAAAGCAGATTACAAGACTGGTATCGATATGTCATCACGAATAATATCGATTCGTTTCGGTTTGCCTAGAGAATTCGTGAACTCAGAAGCGCACGCCTGATGCGACGACATTTTGTCTTTGAGTGCTTATCGGTTTGTCACCCATTATCCGTTAAGCGGTTTGTTAGCTATTTCTAGAGAGTACAAGCTTTCACATTCCTCATAATCCGTCTTTGGCAAAATTAATCGTCGTCTCGATTTTTGGCGGAAGCCGCTGCTTCCCTTTCCAAAGTAATATGCAAATTGTTTTGCTGGATAAGGAGAGCAAACGCAACAGAAAATACGCTGAAAATAAGGACCGTCGTGAAGACATCACGAAGTGCAGCCATGAATCCCGCTTTAACAATTGAGCGAATTGCAGGATCGACCTGGGGAATTTCGCCGAAGGCACTTCTAGCCCTTTCGATAATGTCGTCAGAATCGGCCACATTGTGTAGATGACGAACGAGAAAACGTCGAAGAGTGTTTTGGAAGACCGCCGAGCAAATCGTCACGCCTAATGTGGATCCGACAGCACGGAAGGCAAAACGGGCGGACGTAGCCGTAGCCTGATCGCGTGGTCGGACAGAGCTTATGACAGCAATGAGAATGATCACGAGCATGCCGCCGTAGCCGAGCCCATAGAGTCCCAGGTAAACGAACGGACAACAGTTCGGTGTGGTCTTGCCCATTGTAGTGATGAGTCAGGACGATACTAAGCACAACTGAGAGAAATAGTTCAGATACGTGTAATTTCCCGTTGCTCGAACAAGAATACCACCAACAAGAGCGCCGTATGCTGTTCCTGCGCTTTGGGGAATGAAGCGGAGTCCAGCCTGTTCGGGAGGTCTGCCCCATAGCTGCAGAAACATTTGGAAAAACATCATAATTCCAAAGTTTCCCATAAAAGTGACCAAATATACGAGGCAAGACGCGTATACATTCTGGAGACCCAGTAGGTTGGTTGGAAAGATAGGCTCTGCCGCTTTTCTTTGCTCCATCCAGACGAAGACTACAAGAAGACATCCGGAAAGTAAAAGAGAAACAATGACTAGTGGGTGGCAACAAGGGACCACATTACCAGCTGAATTTAGACCCAGAAGGAGAAGAGTGATAAAGGCCATAAGCGTTACGCAGCCCCCGTAGTCAATGCGTTTCAGAGCATGAATGCTCGATTTCTCCTTGGGAACTTCCACGAATACAGCAACCATGATAGTTGCGAGAATGAGAAATGCCCATCGCCAGCTCCATATCCTCGAGATCCAGCCGCCAAAGACACCTCCTAGGGCGCTGCCGGCTCCCATAGCAACATTGTTTAGGCCTGAAGCGATGCCTCTCTTTTGAGTTGGGATTAGATTGGAGCCGATGAAGGTAGAAATGGCGACCAGCGCGCCTTCGCCCAGTCCAGCGACGGTCCTGCCCATAACAAGCATCTATTCAGAGATCGAGAGGCCACATATGAGGGTTCCGACAGCGAAGACGACATTGCAAAAGACGGCTCTCTCGCGGCGACCGAATATGTCAGTCAGACGGCCGCTCAGAGGCTGAGTCACCGCGCTGTCGATGAGGTAGGCAGAGCCAAGCCATGAGAGAGCTTTCAAGGAAGAGAACGAGTCTGTTATAGAGGCCAATAATGTTGCGATGAACGTCGAATCTAGCAAGCTCCGTCAATATGGTATATCCAGCCGTGAACAAGACTGGTTGCTTATCCAGCGCTGTGAAGACAACACCAATCTAGAAGGGAGCAAATTAGCACAATGGAAGTCATGAAGGGATCCTGTCATGGCAGAAACTGACCCAGACACTACCTAGAATTAGCATCAGCCGCGCATTGCTAGGCTCTACAGTTAACACATTGCCGCTAGCTTCAGAATTCGTTGCCACTTGTGACGAATCCTGTTCAGCTGCCACGTCGGTAATGCTGGAGATGAGAGGTGCGCTTTCATCGTTCGTTGCATCATCAGAAGCTCCGCTGTTGGATTCTAGAGCTTGCGTGCCGTCAATAAATTTCTCCGCCTTGCTTGCGCGGGATTGCGAGGGTCCGTCCAGAGCAATGGTATTTCTCCACCTAAGGTGCTCACAGGTATAAAGTTTTTATAGGATAGTTTTGCACTCCCAGAAAATAACAGTCTCCTGATTCAGAATGCTATCAACACTTAATTCTTCTGTCCGTTTGTAGTTATGATACTTCTTGTACCAAAAAAATGGTAGGCCTAAATCTTGAGCATCTGAATGTATGCGCAGCCCGTCGATTTTTTGAACGACGAATACGTATTTGTGTTTAACTAGGTTCAAATCATAAACTTCAGTACCTAGAGTATTCATGAGAAGCCAAGCAATCCAACAGTTTATATACATTTCAAACTTTCTAAAAAGATCACTGAAGTAGAACGTGGAGAACTACCTAATTATACTATTTCTTAGCAAATAACAGCGGAGACTTCAAGTCGAAAAGCCTTCGATGGTGTGGGTCTTGAGTGTTAAACATTCGAACCAGAGCAAGCAGAATTTACAACTCATAGCGGGGAATATTCAAGGATAAAGTAACCTCATACAAAATCCATCTCTGCTTTCGGGCGTGCTGAGTCAGCAAACTGAGCTGTTACAGAGCCACACTGAGGGAGCTTGGGCAGTCCCTAAGCTGCCGTGAGCTAGGATAAGTGCAGCTTGAGCTAGCGTGGTGCGAACTCGATAGTGCCCAAAATCTGGACCCTCTGCCCTGGTTAGATCAAAAGGAGCCCAATTTACGACTCCTTGAACGCGGTAATACTTACCTCGAACGATCCGATCTCAAGGCTTCGAGGATGTTGTAGCAAGGGTCTGCTAACTAATAATAAATTCAGTAAAAAGCTAGCCTTAGAAGAAGTCAATCTACATCTAGTGACTTACCACATTATGAAAAAATTTGAAGACACCACAATACGGGACTTCACGACAGAAGACCTACTATTTCGACATACCTGACTTATTGAGTGATACAAAAACTTAGGAGTAAAGAAAATTCAATACCCAATATCACCAGTTGGCTATGCTCCATCGTTCCAGCTTTCGTAGCTCCCAACGCCAGAGTTACTAGAATGCCCAGACCTCTTGCTTGATATGATAGCCGAAGTAAGATCGCCGATTGAAGTCTATCGTTTCGAACATACATGGCTAGCAACCCCACAATGCCGCATCGAGGAATGAGGATGAGCTGAGTGGGTAGATGGTGCGGGAAAAGCGTTGTTGGACTTTGGAGCTGCAAGGTCTTAACGCCGTTACATAGAGTCTGACAAATTCTTCAATAGACCGCACATAATGGATATGGTATGTTAATAGACTATGGTCCTATTGAAATGATTCCTGCAGGAGTCGTATACCTGAGACAACCTATTTAACGGCAAGGTCAAGGAAGCTTCGTTCAACATTAAAGGCACGAGGTTTGGCGGGATGAGCTGGATCTGGAAGGAAGTCTGTCATGCGGCTCTTCTGGAGAATTGTGCGAACAATAGCATGAGTCAAGCTGAGCCAGTGACGCGGACGGATATTGTTTTTTAAGACGCCTTGCTGTCGTAACTAATGCAACCAAGGATCACCATGATGCGTACAGTGCGAGATGGAGGTATTGCTCAGATGCTCATTGCTATTGGATAATTGATTGATTGTAGAAAGCTAGGTTCTATCTACAAAGAAGGTAAATATACGCTGGCTAGCGATAGTGCCTGCCGTCCTTTAAGGTCCTCAATATACGGAGGTCGCTTCCCTCCAGCAATTGTGTCCCCCGTTCGCGCATCTGACGTATGCCTTAGGACGCTATAACCTTTGTAGACGGCGGAGTCTGACATAGAATCTATGTAAGACCGTGCTTTTCCACCTCTACCAAAGCAGCTCCCCTTCACAGTGAAACAAGCGTGCGGCAAGTAAAGAGAGCATATATGTCCTATTGGCGCTAACACCTTATCATACTGGCCATCAACAACGAGTCTCGACTAGCCATTGTCTATAACGCTGGATCTCCATGAGGATACTACTTCTAACATGTATGTGACTGTTAGTTGAGTCACGTTGATGGCCAACAGGGCGACGATATTCAGGGGGCCTGACAGAGCACAAGGCGTATGGTGTGCTATCGGGAGATTCAAGCTGCATCGCCTGTGCTCACATCACTGCTTATCACAACTGAATCACTGGGCATCAAGAACGTGCTCAGAACCTGTATATATACAGCACCTCCCCCATAGCTCAATCTATAAGCTTTCACCAATCAACTTCATGTTCTGTCAGGACCCTGGGTTTGTGCCATTCAGTTTTAAGGAAGATCTGAAAGGATCAAGCTTGGGATCTCCATGAGATTGCTCTCATCCCCAATATCGACGCTGAAAACCGACTCGAAGAGAAGTGAGAGATATGCTCCTATATGCTACGTTCAATGACGCGACTATCGTGGCTGCAATAGGGCATCACAACGTTTTCATATTCGATGACTAACTGAGATTCGCGAAAATTCGATCATGGGGACTCTACCGCTTACAACCCTGTCAATGCACAATTTCCCGATCTGGAGTGCATCCGGGCTTGGTTTAAACACCCACTACTCCGGCCAAGAATCATTGATCAAGTCAGTCTGACAAGCTATCATACAAAAGCTACTCAAGTATTCAAGTCATTTATTTGAACGCGAGAAATGAATATAAATTTTGGCTTCCCTTCGTGGGACCGGACTGCTATAGAACTTTGAGACGAGCCGGCAGACGAGAACGTTTCTTATTTTCCACGTATCGTTGAATGCGGCTGCGAATTTTCTATCATTTATCTCAACTGTCGACATGGATTTGCAGCTCTGATTCCACAGAGAGAAGAGAGAAAGTGTTACGGAAGTAACAGATGGAGGTTCGGAAGCAGCATCAGAGAGGTTCGGAAGCAGCGCTCATCAGTAGCAACCATGTATATAAGCAGCTCGTAGCCCGCATCTCACGAATTCATGCTTTTTCTCCTCTCTTGGTTCTGACCATTACCATATCAGAAAGCGAGATATGTACGACACTAACTTAGTTCATCATCTTAAAAATGGCTTTTCACTGTGATGACTCAGTACAGAGCAGTTCCTGGATGCAACATTTCAATTGAAGATATGAACAAGCTTGTGAATCTCTTCTCAGGTGACATGGCGAAGGCCGGGGCTTTTTTCTCAACCCAGACATCTGCGAGACTTGAGCGAATGCAACACAAGAACGGAGTAGACTGGTCTTGGATTTCATTCATTGTAGGAAGAAGATCTTCAAGTTGGCAACCTGGACTAAGCATATCGCAGATGTTACGGCAAGAGCAGCCTTAGTCAGCAACCATTAGCCAGCACCTACTTATGCTGCTCTTCCTCCACACCCTCACTTTCTCTTAGATAGTTCAGTTCAGTTCAGTTACAGGTTCATTTGCACTTCACCACTTGTGTCCTCAGTCCTCAGGCTTCCTAATAGCAGAGAGACTTGGCCAAATATCGTAGTATTGAAGGGGGAAACGTGTTGTCATGACACTCTGGAAAAGTAATACCGACAAATGACAAGTGTTCTATCCGTCATTGAAGATACAAACAGAACTGAACCTCGAAGAAATGATTTTCCAGTCAGCTTTGATTGAATTGCATAATAGGACCGGCGACGTCCGAGGAGATGCCTTTGCGCGTGATTGGGACAATCTAAGAAGATACATTAGACCAAGCAAAAGGTTGTCTTTGGATTTTGAGTACCATACTATTGCAGAAAGTGACGATCTTCGCGCACTTGTCTGATATCTCTATCTGATCAGATGCGATACAGGACTGATGAGAGCCACACGATCGCCTTGGCTGAGGTCTCTTCACCAAGGCCCTCTCTCAACTACTGAACTACACAAGTTCGACCTCTTGTCGCTGCTATCGAAGCGTACGGAGCCGTCTTCTCGCGGCTTCCCAGCCTACCTCTCTTCGCCAGCCGGAGTCGAAGCGGCTTCTTCTCCACCAGCAAAAAGACCTTGTTATTCGGCCAGTCAATATTCTCCCCCACACTCGCGACATCAAAGTTCCAGATCAAATTAGCAAGGACATATCGCATCTCTACCCACGCCAAATTTCTTCCCATGCAGTTTCTGGGTCCAACGCTGAAGGGCTGAACGGCATCCCGGTCGTCGTTGGCGAAGACAGAACCTTTCTCTTTGGCTTCGGGTAGCCATCGCTCGGGAAGGAAACTGGCGCTTTTGTGGAAGAGATCTGGATCTCGGAAGAGGGTGTGGCTTTGGAGAGACACACTGGTCTGCGGCAGATTAGCTTAAGGGGTGTGGATATACTCAGGAGATGGGGGCACGTACACCACCAGGCATCCACCACCCGCAGACGGTGTCGCCGCCTTTGGGTACTACTCTGGGAAGCATGGTGGTGATGGGAGGGCATAGACGAAGACCTTCACTGATGACGGCGTTCAGGTACGGTAGGTCTGCGAGTGCTTCTAACGTCAGGTCATTTTCCTTCTCAAACTTTCCTCGGATCTCTGCTTCCAAGTGCTCAAGTTTGTCTGGCTCGGCTGTCAAGTAGTTCAGTGTCCCTGCGAGTGCTGTGGCTGTCGTCTCGCTACCGGCTGTAGTAAGGAACATGAAGTTGATGTAGATCTCTTCTATGGTCATGCCTTTTCCTTCCTTCTGCTTGATGATGTGCGACATAAGATCTGGTCTTTCGAGCTCCCAGTTTAGACGGCGGTCTACCTTGTCTCTGATCTGGTTGAAGTGGGCTTCCTTCATCTTCACCAGCTTCGTCGGTATACATTTCATTAAGAGAGCGTCTATCATGGGATAGAAACGAGCGGAGATGATAAAGCTTGTGGCTTTCACGCTGTTGAAGAGAAGAGCAATCCACGGATGATAGAGGGAATGCTCCAAACAATCGAAGGACTCACCGAAACCGAGATCGCCGAAGATGTCAAATGTCGTAAAGTTGAGCCAGGGCACGATGTCAAGGACAACTCCATCAGCTGCATTTTTTCCATCTCCTGCAGTAACAAGGTCGCTTAGTCTCTCGATCAATTTACGAATGTACCTCTGTATCATGGTGTCTTGAGTCTTCAAAGCTCGCTCCGTGAAACCGGGTGCTAAAGCTTTACGCATTCGCATGTGCTCCTCCGGAGCCTGGACGCTAATTAAGGAATCCGCTTGCCCTTTCTGCCGACCCCACCAGACGGGGTCCTTGGGAAATTGGTCATGGCCATCACGATGCGTGAAGATGTCTGTCCATGCTTCGGCCTTTGCAAAGCTGATCTCGTTTGGCGCGATACGTACAACGGGACCGTATTGCCTATGCAGCTTCTCAACATCCTGCACTATTGTACCAGCGATGAGTGACCGAACGAACGGGAGTCGTGAGGATGCCCACGCTCGAGGACCCGGGAAGTTTGATAGCGGACTAAAGAAGATGTTGTATATGATGTGAGAAAGAGGGTACTATATGCCACTCAGCATTAAATCATGTTCACAACAAGTCAAGTGACTTCGGGGAGCTCACTGCAAGAATAATCGCGCCAGCAACCGCCGCAAGTGGCATGTCAGCGTTGTAGAGCGGCAGACGAACAAGCGTCATATTTGAAAGAGGCGTTTTTGGCTGAAAGATTAGCGCATCAGCAGGAGACGAATTTTGATTTCGAATGATATCCTTTCTAATTCCTAAGATAAGCTGCGATCGAATTCGCGGCTGGTTTCGCTTTCCGGGAACAACTTGCAAATGTAGCCAATATTTTAGACCGGACGCGTCGGAAGAGCACCCTGCAGCTGAAGGCCACCGACTGCTGTTGTGGTGGAAACTAGAAACATCAAACCGAAGCACCAGACCGGCGTTTGTGGTGCGCAAGCTTAGCCTAAATGATAATCGAGGTAGGCAGACGGCACAGTGAGCTGGTTTAGAGCTTTCATCAACCCTTCGAGCCGTTGTCGCACAGGTGTGGAGCTCGTTGCCGCCCGTCAAACGGACCTTTGACCTTTTCCTATGTCTGGCCAAGAGGCCTACTTTTCCATCGATTGCCTAGCTTCAGGTGTCCCGAACCCATGATTTGGGCTGAGCTGCATGGTTGATGTGCTGCAGGCCAAGCTTCTGAAATGGAGCTGAATGCGGGTGCGACCGCCGCTAAGCGGCATGCGGGTAAGTGCGATAACAGGATGGCGAGACACAGGATCAGGCAACGAAGACTCCGGCAAATGGAATCAAAGCATCGAAATTTGATTAGCACTTTCCTCAATATATCGTGCTTCTTTGCGCGTGTTGAATCGAATCCCTACATATGTTGTCATAACCGGCTGATGCGTGAATACTCTTATCAAGGCGATAGCAAGTACCTGTCGCCTGGGAAGCTGCCCTAACTACTAAATTCCGCAGCGATCCCTATATATTGTATGGTAGACAATGTAAACGCAACGCAACGTGTTCTCAGGTAACCATGATTCTAACGCCCTTCGTATCAAGCTTCGGCAGCGGTATCATAGAGTCATGAGCTTGCCGGACGTCGCTCCCGTCCGTCTCGAAGAGCTCAAATTGCGGTCCACCAGAACGAAACAGCACAGCAATTGCGATGCTCATCTCTGCTTGCACTAGGCTAGAAAAGCAATTAGTATATGATAGCCGACATAGGGCGAAGATAGAAGGTAGGGAGTTGAGTAGCTGCTTATTGCCAAGTGCATATTTACATACTTCATGCCGAGACAGTTTCGAGATCCCCTACAGAACGGGACCCAGTTCTTCTGCATTGCTGGGTCGATATCTCCAAGCCACCGTTCGGGGATGAACTCGTTTGGCCGCGGGTAGACGGCCGGATCTGAGTGCATCAGATACGTAGACATACCGACTGGAATCTGCATTGTGCGTTAGAAGGTATCATTGTGACTGCATTGCTTGTACTGAATTGCAACATCCGGAGAGCACCGGGGAAGGCGGTGCATCACGCCGAAGCTTAGCCTAGACTTCTGATTAGATATGATACTTGACGAAAAGACGCTGCCATAAATGACCGACCGAAGAGCTTCTTTGATCAGAGCCTGCAAGTACTGTACTCGCTCAAACTCGGCCCAGGACGGAACTCGAGTTGGGTATTCGGCCATTGGCCCCTTCAGCTCAGATTGTAGTCTCGCGTGGATATTGGGATTTGCAAGAACATAGTAGGAAATGAAGCCTAGAGTGCGAGCAGTGCTTGAGGTGCCACCTCCGAGAAGGACTTGGGCTTCTTTAGCTAGCCTTTCATCGGCGAGTTCGGACTGCGGCTTATCGCCGTTGATGATCTGCTGAAAGAGGGATCCGTCATTGTCAGCCGCTTTGCCTTTCCGGTCATTCTCAAGTTTCTCATGCCTTGCAGTAGCAATGTGGCTCGTGGCAACTTTGGGAAGTTCAGCTGGCTGCAGCAAGCTTGGTGCGACCAGAGTGACGATCAACCTCCTTGAAATTGTTGAACAGACGACCCATTGGGAACGCTCAGAGCAGCACAGACTCTGGAATAAAGCTCAACACCCTATCATGATGAGCTCCCGCACGAGATACCTGATATGCGATATAATGGCAGGGTAGGACACTTACTGGACTATTTGAGGGAACCCTGTAAACAGTGGAATCGACCGAACAACAGCATGGATGACGTTGTACCTCGTATCTGTAAGTACAAGCAAAAGGGAACAAGTTAGAACTTACCATTCAGGAGCGAAATGCTGATCGTCAGAAAAGCGTACGTACCCCTGTACAGACACTTACCTTGCTCGGAGATGTCAGCATCGCGTTGTTTGCTCGGGTGGACATCGCTTTGTATGTCGGTCTGGGCATCATTTCCGGTCTTTGTTTGTTCAACCATAACTCGTAACGACGATGAAAAGGCATAGGTGCAGTTTTTGGACAGGACGTCGAACATGTATAACTCGAAAAGGGGTCCGTTACCTTCAGCCTCACAAGCGTGCCTATATGCCCACAAACCGCGAGCAGCATGTGCATTATTTTGCTTTTTGTGGCCAGGGGACGTACCCTCGCGCCTTCGATGATTATTGTACAAAACGCGGCAGATTTCCTCAGATTTCATCCTCATGTACGAAACAAAACGCAAAAATTTGTGATACACGCGAACTGAAACGCCCTCAGTTGAATTTTACCAGGAAGGAGAAGACTGTGCCGTCTTCGGTGTTGACGGCACCCGATGCTTGATGCTGCCCCCAGAGGTTCGCTCACCCGCGACTCTGCTACGTGCATACCTACAATCCAGTGACCACCAGCTAATTATTATAATACAGAGCTCTTTAGGTCTAGAGGAGCCCCTTAGCGACTCTTTCGTCAACATCTCCCATGTTCCGCCCTCTAGAACGGTTGACCAAGCTTGGCTTGAAAATCTGATGGATATATTGGCAGCAGACGATGTTTTCAAATTTAAGCTCTCGGCTGGCCTCCTCTTGGTTGGAGACAAAAACAAACCACCAGATGTTACTCCGGATGCTGTGGCGTTCATGAAAGCTGCGAATATTTGGCACCTTGCCTTGCGCTTTGACGCCATCCAGCCGGAAGGTGATATCGCTGGCCCGTACTTCTCGCAGGGAATGAAACTTCGGAAGATCATGCGCCTTTATGATGATAGCCACAGTGCTTTCATAACGCCTATCAAGGGCTGTAACAATACCGGGTTAGTGTCACACCCACTGAAGTCTTGATACTTGTTCATCACCTATTGCAGGACTTTTGAGAAGCTTGAAATTGCCGGCATTGCTCCACAAACTCTCAGCGTGGCTGTATCTTCTCGACAGCAACCCCCAAGCAAGGCCAACTTGCCTTTAGCGGGCAAGAGGTTCGCCGTGAAGGAAGCTTTTGACTTAAAAGGCCTCATTCGAAGAGCATCCTGCCGCGCGTACGCCGCAGTCGCAGATCCAGCAATTGCAACATCACCAGCAGTTGTCCTTCTGCAGAAAGCTGGTGTCGAAATTGTGGGAAGTACAAAAATGAGTCATATGTTTGCCATGGAAGTGCCTTCAGAGGGTATCGAATACTTGGTGCCATTCAATCCGAGAGGTGACGGCTATCAGACACCAACTGGCAGCAGCTCAGGAAATTGCTGTGCACTCACTTCGTATGATTGGCTGGATATAGCCATTGGCACAGACAGTAAGCCTAGAAGAGATTACACTTTTCGTCCACCGCACGGCTGATGTGGTTGAAATTCTAGCGACAGGTAGCAGCAGGCGTCCAACTTTGGCTACAGGATGCTTTCAGCACCGCTTCACCCAAGGCCCCCCCCCGTCAGAAGGGACTATGCTCAAGTTTGCGTAAGACTGTTATTCGACCCGTGCCTTTATTGCCAAGTGTCTGAGATGACCAGACGATTTGACGAGTCAGCAATTTTCGCACGCGACATCGGGACCTTGAGAGAGTGTGCCTCTACTTGGGCTGACCTTCATGACGCTAGCATAACCAAGGTAAGGCTGGAGTGATCATAGTGATTTGAATCAAATATGTTGACAAACCACAGAAACCAACCTCTATTGTTTACCTGAAAGAAGCTCTCCCTGTCTCAGATGAGCAACAAAACAACATCATCAATAGGTTCATAGACGATTATGGTGCTTGTACAGGCATCCCGATTCGTACTGTGTCAATCTCGGATACATGGAATGACAATCCGCCAGACGAAGCGAAGGGACAATCACTCCATGAGTACCTTAAGAACGTAAGGTATAGTTCAATAGGACTACGTGTGATGTGTACTCATATCCCCCACAGGTCGGATTGAACACTTTTGTGTATGATTATTACCATAGTACTGAAGAGTTTCAAAAGAAGTTTCGGAGCAGGTTCCACCAAGAGCCTCGGGCGAACCAATGCGTTCGCTTCATATGGTACGTCACTACATCAGACTCTACAGAGCACTAGAGAATTCATGATTTTCTAGGAATATTGCAGAAAAGATCCCACGACAAGACCGAGACGAAGCCGTTCGTCATCTTGATGTCTACGGCGATTGGTTCTTAAAGAGTATTCTCAGGGCTCCAGAAGAAACTTCCGTAGTCGCCTTGCCTATCGATGTTATAAAGCCAAGCTACCGAGATGATCCTCGGCCGTGATTACTTACACCCGCTCTCCAGAAAGAACATGCAGCTGACAAATCCCATAGAGCTCCATTCGTGCAGGAAGCCTGGGTCACGCGATGGCTGGCTCCCATTCCCAGAGCGCCGGAACTTAGCTTACCCAGTGAGGTCATGCTATAACGTTTTGACGAGCACTGATTGACACTGATTTTAGTTGGGCAATGGATGTACGAATCACGCGTAACAAAATATATTGAGCCTTTACCTGTGGTCGTATCTCTTCCTGGGCCGCCGAGTAAGACACCATTTCCTAATCACCCAAATATCGCTCATGGTCTTTCCGTAGGATCAGACTTAATGTTAATGGAGACGGGAATGAGCTGTCTTTCGCGGTCTGGTCGCCCTCAGAATGTTTGCGTTGGGAGAGCTATGTTTCCTTGAAGCTGTACGGAATCTTTATGTAAGCGGATGGACACAATATGACGAAGATAACACAGACATGACGTCAGTATTAAATCAAGGTCAGCTAGTTAATTTTACTAAATAAGGTGTTCTTGTCACCTTTTGGACCTGACAAATAAATATATTATAGGTACATGAAGATGTTTCGGACAACCAGTATTCGGCTAAAAAAACCGACCTATCTAAACTCCAAATCTCAGAGAGTAGGCAGTCTCAGGCTTGGGCTAGATAAATTGAAGAATCGCTCACTCTCATATACATCACTGCGAACAGACAGCAATATGATGGACTCCCTCTATTAACTCAAGTGGTACAATTCTTACCGATCTCTGTTATCCTCTGACTACATCAGCCGAAAGGATCTGTTACCCCCCTTTCCGTCTACGCTTGACATGGATTTAGTGGAGTACCTAAGGTATATGGGAATATCTGAAGTATTGTATGTTGGGATAATCGGTACTCGATAGAGTTAGTCTTGACAAAAGTTCTTAACGCGCGGCTTATCCACATCCTGGCAATTTCTTGGCACGCTCGGAGTCCTAGAGTTCAATTCACCCCCACCCTCCCCCCCCGCCCCTCTTAAGACAATTTTAGCAATCTCAGCCTTTCGCACCGACGTGCAATTGCAGGGTCACGATATCCTGTTGCTAAGCTAGCGATATTTGCTGTTACCATGGTGTCCACCACCGTACATTTTCTGGAAAGAGATGCACTCTATAGGACCGGGAAGCCGTACTCATTCCGATATCCCAATGAGAGAGATATCGCTACGTCCGATATCAAGATAGAGCGACATGACGACATCCAAATTGAGGATATTCGGCCTCTAGCAGATGAGTTTGCTTTCGAGAAAAACGGGTTCACTATCCTCCACTTGCCAACTAAGATGACATATGGGGACTTCAACAACGAGCAGATGGTCAGGGATGTCTACCTTAGTGAGGTAGCTGATGGTATGCAAAAAGAATTGGGAGCGCAATTTGCCCAGATATCCGAACACACGGTAGACTCAGCAACACTAGAGTAATCTGGACTGAAGCTGACGAACAAGATCCGCCGTCGCCACATCTACTTCCCCATCTCTTAGGGGCGCGCTTATGGAGACAACCAACCCACTGCAATGGCACATGTCGGCCAGTATAGCCTATAACTTACTCCAATATTCATCGTCATCTAATGGCACGCAGACTCGACGTTGGCCTGGCTAAAAGAGATGATCAAAGAGCTCAATGATTCCGAAACAGCAGAGAAACTGTTAATCCGTCGCTTCCAAATGATCAAGTACGGATTATGCACACATACTGTTCCTTGGCTGCAGCGCTAACACGAAACAGCGTTTGGCGACCGCTTCGGGGACCAGTGAATGACTGGCCACTGGGAATTTGTGATCCTGCTTCCATAGATACTGATCATGATCTCGAGCCTTCCGATATAGTCTATCCTGAATATGTCATGGAAACCTGTCAGGTATACTGGAGCCCACAACAGAAATGGTACTATTACAGCAACCAAGAGTCGTGTGAGGTGGTAGTCTTCCGACAAGCAGACTCAGCGCCAGGAGCAGGAACAGGTTGGGGTCCCCATTTCGTCCAGGCGAGAGCGATGCTAAATGTACCAGGCGTTCCCCACTCCGACTTTCCAAATTCGCTTACATCAGTGGATGAATTACCTAGGGAATCAATCGAAGTGAGGGTGATATTGTACTATGCACAATAGTCCTAACTGCCAACAGATTTAGGAAGCAGATATCGAGACTAATAAAGATTGATCTAAAACGTCTGGCGCTGACATCGGCATGCGTTATCTTCATTACTTGACATATAAATGCTGAAATCCGTCTTCCTCCTTGTGACTTCCTTCTCCAATTCCCTTTCAAGCATCGATTGCTTTACTTGGAGACCTTCAGAGAAATTATTTACGTTAGTTGAAAGCTCGTGGGCACTTTGCGAATTGAAGTAAAGGTGGCCTTACACTTTCAGTGTCCTCGACGGTGTCACTTTCCTTCTCGATGACCCAGCGCTCATGAGCAAATTAACTTCCGCCATTGCTATCGAAAACCATATAAGAACCCTTGGACAAGGTGAAGGACTGGCTTTTGCACCGCTTTTTGTTGCCTGCCGGCCAGGCCTGACGCCATGGCTGAGTTTGTTCCCTTGTTCGACGGTTTGCATAATGGGAATGAAAGTTCAGGGTCCAAGATTGATGTTGCTGCAACATTGGTTTAAGACCTGAAAAGTATGGAGGCTCACTTGATTTGTGCCCAGAAACTAGACAACTGAGAAAGATATGACCAACCTCGCCTGACTTCGGGGAGATCACCACTTATCAGTCGAGTTGATCAGGGACTGGAACATGCGGCGACGTGGTCGCCAGATTGGCCCCTCTTCGCAAATGAATGGCGCTCAAGTTGTCGCCTCACAGGACCGCTCTTATCAACTCAGCTGACCCGATTTTCAGCATACCCTCCGAATGGGCAATGGCTACTTAGACATCTGCACGCAATTGGGCGCTTATGCATATTGATGACATCCTGTGCATACGGACTCGGCCTGGGGCGAGGCATAGCGAAGCAAACAAAGGGAAGGAGTCAGCGATGCAGATGAGAATCTGTCCCGGCCTTTCAGGCAACAATGAGGGCTGCCAAAGCATATTTTAGTCTCGTACTCGTGCATATTTTCCTTAGCCAACTTCTTGGGTTACAGATTTCACTTTATACCGTTGGCAAGGAATTCTCCTATGCATGTTGTTGCAAAGCTGAACCCCTGAATTACGCAGCGGAAGACTTCCGCTACTCTTGTACGAGCTACTTATGTCCACCCTGCGACAGGTGGAACGTCCTGTATGCGACGATTCTGCAATTGAGTCAGCTTGCCGATACTGTAGAGAAAAACGAGCACAATTCAAGGTTGCTGACTGCTATCCTAGCCTTGTGGTCATTCCTGGAATCGGCACCGCCCCTGCGGAGGAATGGCCGCTTTTCAGGGATACCAAATTTTCGCAACTAGGATTTAGTAAAGCGGTCCAATTACGTATCTTCAACCACGGCATAACCGGTTCCGAGGACTTGTCGTGGAGCCAACTTCTCGAGCAAGGTGATCGACTACTTACTTTTCTGTCCTCTTCACAATCAGCTTCGAAAGTGTGTATGTCTAAAACCACGCATGTTTCCAGCGTCCCTAATGCAATCCTGTAGACTCTTCGGCCTCTATTGATCATAGCTCACTCACGGGGAGGATTCATCTTGAAACATGTGAGCTCTGTGATCACGGATTTCTTCAGCATAAATGCTAATCGCGTGTGAGACACTTTGCATTGCCGACGCACAGAGCCATGAATACTGTCAACTATTAGATTCCATTTGCGGACTCGTATTCCTTGGAACCCCGCATAAAGCTGAGCCAGCGGCAAACCTCAAAGATAAGTGTATTTCCATCCTGCGATCAAGTATTCGACCACCTTCGAAGGACTCGATTGGAAGAATAAGCAAAGACGACTTCCCAATTGTTAATGTGCCGCTATACTTCGAAGATATCAACCTCAAGGTTGAAATCCTGTCCGTGTATGAAGGACAGCCAACCAAGATAAGAGAAGGTCGGTGGTCGTCCCATCGGGACAAGATTCTGATTGTAAGTTTATTAGTTGGCGTATCCCTGATTTTGCTTTTTAACCTGAAGCAGCTTGTAGACAAATCACTCGCAACTACCCGTGCCGACTTCGAGAAATGCATATCTCTAGCGAATAACCATCAGCAGTTGCATACCACGGCGGAAAGCAATGGTATTGTTGATAGCCGCATCTTTGATTGGTTGAAAAACGTTTCTGAAAGTTCAGCCAAGATTGTAGAAGGAAGGCAGCAGTACAGTAGGTTCCTCCAGCATAATCTAGCCACAAATTAGAATACAGCTAGATTGTTACGGCAAGAGCGCACGTGGGCACTGTCTGGCACGTGACAGCCCACTATTTACGCCGCTCTTCCTCCACACCTTCACTTCTTCTCAGTTAGTTCAGTTACAGATTCGATGCACTTCACCACTTGTGCCCTCAGTCCACAGACTTCCTAATATAGATAGTCTTCTCTGATATCGGTTGACGTCCTGAATATGCTCTATGTGGCTAGACGGACCCTCAAAATATAGATTCGCTGGCTGACGATTTCACTATTAGGGATGGCTCGCCAACTGTCCGACCTCACTATACGTGTAGAGGATATCAAAAAAGACGTAGAATCCGGGCAAAGTGGGATCCCTCTTCAACAGGAGTCAAGTAAGGAAGCTAGAGCCGGTTCTGTTGATTCTGAATTCGAACATATCCCTCTTTTTAATAAGATTGAATTTCGCAGGAGAATTGCGAAGCTTCCGCGTTTTACAGCGGAGCGGCGATTGTTTAATCAAGATTTCTTTGGCCGTGAAGATGAGCTGTCACTGCTTGACCAGACATTGATCCCTTTAACCGATCCCGGATCAGGCTCTGGGCTACCGACCCAGCGCAGTGCTACGCTCTGGGGTATGGGTAGCTTAGAGAAATCGGAGCTCGCCATTCAATTCGCTTTTACAAGACGGGATAAATTTGATGCTGTATTTTGGATCCAGGCCGACCAAACGGCCAAATTGCACGAGGGTATGCTAAGCACAGCTTACACCACGATCAAATCTAACGGAGACTAGACTTTAGTAGTATTGCCGCCCAGCTGGAACTTGGGGATGAGGCTGAATTGAAAAATGCTATCATAAGCCGAGAGCTAGCTAAAGGTTGGCTTTGCAATCCCACGAAAGCGCTGAATGACAAGGGTATAACTGGCAAGGCCGAGGCCAAGTGGCTGCTTATCTTTGATAACGCTGACGATGTTGACGTCCTTGACGAGTACCGCGCAATCTTCCAGTTTGGTTCTGTGTTGATTACCAGCAGAGACCCAAACGTCAAAACACTTTTCTCTTCTTCATCTACGTTGAGTACAAATTTGCAGCCATTCAGCGAGCTGGATGGAGCTACCTTTCTGCGAAACATGGCGCGCCGCCACACAGAAGAGGAGAAATCCAGAAAGATTTCGAGGGAGCTTTGGGGCCTTCCCCTTGCGCTTGCACAAATGGCAGGGATTATCCGCTACCAGTATCTCAGTTTCAAAGAGTTCAGCTCCAGATACAACTCCACCGAGCGTCCAAAATTCCATGAGTTTGAGGCAACAAAACGGCGAGAACACACCCGCGGAAACATTTACACCATCTGGGCAATCAACCAACTGAATCCGCAAGCCAAAGTATTGCTTGGCCTCTCCTCCATATTAGATCCAGATGGAATTCCTGAGCAGATCTTTGCAGAGCACGACACAGCGAGCCAGAAGCTTGAGAATTATCCCAAGGACAGCTTCCAATATGCTCAGGCGCGGACCGAACTGCTTCATTCGTCCCTTCTCATTCGCAACCAGGGCGACATGCAATTTTCAATTCATCGGCTTGTACAGAGCTCTGTCAAAATCAGACTCTCCACTAGCGAGTTTGGTAACTTGGTCGAGGGAGCTGTCGCTTTGTTAGAAGCGGCGTGGGGCCACACTGCACTGGATAAAAGGCATAGCGTCGGGCTATGGAAGAATAAAGAACGACTATTTCCCCACATACTGAACCTCCTGAACCTCTGCACGAAAAACCTGGTGACCACGAATTTGAACCCAGCGTTAAAGTAGCAAATTTGCTAGGTGAAGCCGGATGGTATGTGTCCATAACGTAAAGTTCATACGGCATCATTTTCTCTCAGGTATACTAATAACATGAAACTTATTAGGTGGTGTCATGAACGAGGCAATTTAGGAGAAACAAGACTCTTCTATGAAGCAGCTTTCGCGATATGCAAAAATCAAGATGGAAAATCCGTCGAAGACACAGACCTCTTTGACGACCCTCGATACGACCTACTCAGTGACTTACACGATGGCTTAGGCGCATTTGCCAATGAAGTCAACGATCGTGAGAGTAGCATGCATAGTACGTCGATATTCTTCAAGATGAGGATGAGGCTTTACGAAGCAAGAGGTCAAGCTGACGTACGGCTTGGCTTTGCACACAATCAAATGGCAATCTCTTGGGCATTGTATGGTGAACTTGACAAGGCAGTAGAGGAGTTCCTAACCTCTATCAAGACGTACCGAAGCTTAGGTAACAAGTATTGGAGGTGCATGGAATCAAATCCCCAGGTAAACTGTGGACAGGTCTACACAGAGCTCGGGCAACTCGATAAAGCATCTGAGATACTAGAAGAGGGGTTAAAGATGAGGGAGGAACGCTTTGAGTACATGGATAAGGACTCACTTCGGTATCACAACAGTCTCTGGAACTTTTTGGAGACGTCAAGTAGCATCTTCAGGACTGGTCGCTTCTTACATGCACTTGGAACCCTGCGATTGGCTCAAGGGCGACAGACTGAGGGCGAAGAATACCTCGGACGGGCTTTGATCCAGCTCGAATCCACGATCGGTAGATACCACCATCGTACAGCAGATGTTTATCATAAGAACGCCCAAATATCCCTTCAAAAGGGCGAACTTCCGCGCGCGAAGTGAGTCGTTTCCTATTACCAGCGCTCATATGCCACAAATCCTCCATTAACAGCTCACAGGGCACTAATCGATCAAGCATTGACCACGTACTGCATGGATCCGAAAGGTTATCTACGAGAAATAGCACGCACTACGTTTCTGAAATATAAACACGCTGGACAGAGTGGCATGACGTTTGAAGCGAACAACTTGCTCAAGGAATCGGCTACCTTGCGTCGACAGATACCTGAGGCGTCAATAGTCAATGATGACGAGTTGGAGGAGAAGCACTTTGATTCCCTTGTAACATTTCTGACGCGATGATCATTCCTTTCAGTAGTATCTTGGATGACTAATGAACTTCACGAAATTCAATGATAAATAACGTTCAAGAACCGAATATCCACGCATGTCCATTGTCATTGCAAAAGATAAGGATTTAATGAGATATACAGCAAGATTCTCAGAATTCAAAGAAGAGCTTGTGTTCGTTTGAATATATGACGATACCCGTACTCATTTTATTGCGTTAAGATATTCCAAAAATTGGTTAATAAGAATGCTTTCATATTCTGACGTTGCAAGATATTATGATGTTTTATTTGGTGTTGGTAGAGAATATTAATCTAAATAGTCGTGGAAAATCGAGAAAATCATGCATTAACTAGTGAGTAGTGTATGATCAACGCCGCATGCCCACTGGCCTGCTCGTCGGCCAGCTCCGACTCGCATCAAAGCCGAGCGTCCCGGGGATGGTGTTACCCTCAGCCGAACCGCGGACGTGTTCTGATCCACTCCGTCTGTGGATTTCATTCTCATAGCCTTTGAATGGCTTGATGGCTTGCGATAGGCAGGGGCGCTGTGGAACCTCTCGATAGGTAGGCCGCTTATACGTGAACGTGTGGCACCACATTGCCAGGTCTGCCATGGCGAAAGCTTGGACCTCTAGCTCGCAATCGAGGGCTGGAGGATCCAGGTGTAGAAGATAGAGTCAACCAAGCAGGCAACCACTCGCGAGCTCCTGATTTGGCCAATCAGCAAGCTAATGCTGATACCTGAATGCAAGGTGTCCACTTTAAAATTGCGCCTGTTAATGCAGTTGGCATGCAGTCATGTGCAGATGAGTCGAAAGCTGCGTGTTATAGATTTACAAAATAATCTTAACGGCGACTACGAATAGACATTATGCGACCTTCAAATACTGGGTATGAAGATTCAAAGGATGAAGCGAGCTAGGACTTAGGTACCCACCTAGGCATGGCTGGATGGAGCCCTATAACCGTCCAGGAACCTCGGTGCATGTAGTAGATAAGAGGCATTAAGGACGAGGGCCAGTGATAAGTGTCAGACGCAACAAGGATACCAAATGTGGTCCGTCTTACGTCTGTACATGACATATATGCATGAAGTGATTGTGTGGGTTCATGCAACGAAGATGAATGTTAAAAACTTGATCAGAACCAGTCGTCGAAATATCGGCGACCTCGTTCTAAGCGATGTCTCCTCGTATTGCCAGTGGCGTCCTTGTCATGCACATTTTGTCAGATTACAAATAAGCATTCGCGTAACATAAATTTCCGAGGATTTCTTTAGAAACACATACATCCTTGCCACAGTCGTACGAGATCCTTACTCGCGGGACGGGCATAGATTCCTATTGCTCAAAGTCCCACATATATGGGAAATCGACATGCCACAGCACAGACCGCGCGGCCGGGGAAGCTGGAAAGACTCCGAAACGCCGCTCTTGGGGTATTTTTCTATCAATGAACCAACCGTTACATCAAGATAAACCAGTCAAAGGGAAATCAACACTGCCAAACACGGAAATGACAACAGCCGCTCATCCGCCCGCCGACGGAACATGCATAGCGTTTCCGATGCTCCTTTTCGCATCCAACTCATGGAGCAAGTTCCATATCTTTGTCTTTCCCTGAATGACTGTGCAGCAATGTCTGCATAAGGTTCTTCCCATCTGCGATGCGATTATATGCCTGACTAGTTTTTGTCCTCACAGCTATTTTTCGTTTTGATCGTCCCGAAACGTCATGCTGCATCTGTCTCTGTGGCGTTACTTCACTTGAAGTAGGCCGTCCCTCGGACTTGGATCTCCGGCAAACTCTTTTCCAGGCTTGCTCATCCTCGTTTGCATCGGGTTCGCCGTCAGTGGGACTCTCAGCTTGCCGAGAGAGGGTACCGAACGAAGGTGCTGCGAGGGGTGATTGACCGACATTGGATGGAGCACGTGAGGTGTAAGGAGGAAGGTCATAACTGTCATCCACATGGATGCCAAAAACATCGTTCTCATGAACAATCCTGGCGTTCAACTTGTTGATCTCGGGAACATGATCCCAGCAACTCGGATCGAAACCATGCGCAGGAGGTAATTTCTTGATATCTTGCCATGAGAGATCACCGCTCTGGAGGGCAATGTAGATGATTTGGCCCAATCCCTTGTCATAGTGCAAACAGTACTCTTGAAGAAAGTTTCTATCCCAGAGATGAGCAGAGCGTTTGTCGGCCGGGAGTCCTCGAACGCTACGACGCAGTTCGTTCGATCGCTGGTTTGGCTGATATGTGATGAGAGGCATCCACGCTCGGTTTCTGAGAAGCTTCAGAAACCCAGCGTCGACGGCAGAAACAAACGCTGAGCTGCTGTCGTCTGGAAGGTGCAATTCTCTCAGAAGGTTGCGGGAGAGGCAGCGTCGAAACTCAGTGCTGTCGGTCATGAAAGGATGACCAGAGCTTTGAGGCATCAGCATGACCTTGACGGACCAGGCCGGATCGTCCACGGCAGTGACCGAAGGCTTAGGAAATGGTGATTTCTCTAGGGCTGGGATGGCCTCGGATGTTGGAGATGTTGTTTTGGACGGCTGTTGACTGTGCTCTAGACAGTCGACACGGGTTTCAAGGTCCATACTGGCGTCGTCAATGGCGATAACCTTCTCTTGAAGACTCTTCAAGCCACCATGGCATGCGTGGGTCTGATCAAGCACTCCCTCGACCTTATCATCCATGTAGAGCAAGCGAGCCGCTGTTTGGTTGGAGAGCAAAGTGAGATTGCTGTAAACACCTTCGATAGCCTTGTGGAGATTCTTCACCTCTTCATCCCGCTCTTGTCTCTCCAACATCAGCTCATTTTCCAGCATTCTGACTTTATCCACCAAGGCGTTGTGCTCTTCGACAGGCACCGAGGCTATTGGTAGGTCGAGCATGTGCGCCCAGGCCTGGTGCCCACACTTGCACGTCGAGCCTGGGACGTCCGTCTCAAGCCAGAAGCTCTGGCAGGGACACCGTCTTCTGTCGTGTCCATCAGACGCGGAGGCAGGGTGTATGAAGCAACACTGGCCGCGGGGAAACGGCGGGTCACGGTGGTCCCGCGTGGTAGGAAAGTGCCGAGACGGTTGGGCCGCGAGAGGAAGAGTGTTATTGAACATGGGCGAGGAGCCTTAGGGAAACTCGAGTCCCATCAAAGGATTGCTGCTGGAGCGACAATGTGTACATTGATGGGATGAAATGGGGTGCCCCCCCCGAAGTGGTAGGAAAGCGGACGAGCAGATGCGGCGTGCACAGGACGACACCACAGCACAAGTGAAATCAGGGCTGCTGCGCGGACACGCACGTCTTGGTTGGTGGTGGTGCAATGCTGACGGAGAAGCAATAATAAGCAGCCTTGGAGCAGGGCAGAGGGGAGGAGAATAAGAAACGTGTAAAGCACGATGGGGCTAATGACGGGTATCGCGACACCGACCCGGCAGCATGGGGAAGATTGCTGGATGCAGCAGGTCTCACCACCCACTGCGCCCACCATGCTTTTCCTGGCCACCTTGTCCCAGGAGCACGCTGCGTGGGCTGCCTGACGCCTGCGTCGTTGCGCGGGATGGTGAAGCTAGCTCCCGCGCGGGAGTGGATCCCACGCAGCCTTGGCAGCCCGTCCCGTCCTTCGGCCCGCTGATTGGCGGCCATTCCTCCCTATCCGCATCCCGCCTAAGATCAAGGCTGTGGGGGCTCTGTCGGCTAGACATGATAAGGACCGGACCCTGTTCGAGGCGCGCCTGTCCCAAGAAAGAAAGGAGATCTCCAGGACCTGGCTGCTGGTGAGGCCGGGCGTGCGGAGTCTTTGGGGATCGAGACGACTGGGTCATGGCTATCCAGCCAGTCAGCTGTTCGCGTTGCTTTCCCACCCCCCCTGCCATCCCATCCTCACACCACAGACATGCTTTTTCCGGCTGCCACCGACGTTCCTCGCAGTACCGTGCCGAATGCGCCTCCCTACATGCTCCCTCCAATCTCCCAGCATCCCAGCAACTTGCTCCGTCGATAAACTTTCTGAATCGACAATTTTTCACCATCGTGTACCGTGACACTGCGTCAACACGAACGATCAGCATTCGCGGCGCTCATGCGTCACACAATGCCGAGCCGTGGGTGCACCGTGCTCGCATGATACGCAACGTCAGCTCCAGAATTTTTGCAGAGAATTCGCCATACTCTTGGTAGTCGTTAGTAGCAGGTGCCGGACGCCGTCTTGTTTGTTGGTCGGGACATCCGTCATGTGCATTCTGGCCCCGACCCCCCGAGATCGCCCATGAAGATGGGATTGTCTTACGATAGAGTCGATATCCACTCTTACACCTGCCGCGTCCGTACCGAATTCGGGACAAATCGCATCCTAAGTGGAGCCGTAGCTTTGACCAGAGCAACTACAGACGACCGGGAGCACACGAGTCTTAAAGTAGCACCGCAGCCAACGACGCTAGCTTTTTACCCCTTTGTCTAACCTAATGAAGACCTTTCTGAGTTTCCTTGACATTCAGTTATCGGTCCTTCTCTGGAAGCTAACAATATGTGGAAATCTCCAATCCCAACATGTTCTTCTTGTGTCTGGAGTATCTTGTTGATATCTACCAAGCCTGATGGCGTGGCAAGACTTGCGACGCAACCCTCAGCTGATAATTTTGATGCCATAAGAATGTTTGCTTTTCCTCGGGAATCCTTCAGCCCCGACTTCAGCATTGAAACCAATGCGGATGTCATCAGAGGAATACTGCCCAGCCAAGGGGACTTCAGGCTCGGCAGTTGCTCGATCACAATAGTAATCTTCAACTTGCCATGCTGGGTATTTGCTTGTGTCACTGCGAGATGCGATCCTGCTCCAACCGCAGCTGAAGCATCGGCAACAACTCAGGCACATATCCGAATAAGGGAAAAGGCCCCGGTTTATTTGCGACCGCAGTTTCTTGCGAGCGAAAAAGTCCTATCGGCTCTTATTTACACAGTGGCCATGGTGCGAGCTTATTCCTCTTATTCCACGTCATTGCATCATCTTCAACATCACACTTTGCCTCTCGGGCTTCGACTGTTCTCTTGTAAAACAGCCACTCTTGACCCAACGTTCGGTACGGTTCATAGATCTTCGCTTCAGCTCTGCACCCCAACTCTGAGCCACTGCTCTTACAATCTCCGTGGAGAATGTCTCGTAGATACTTTTGCACAATGCCCGCAGCTGCTCCAATGTTGATGAGACACAGCGGCCCTCAAGCTATCCGTTGGCGCATATAAACGCAGATTCGTCGGAGACTAACCAGCCATGGCAACTGAACATCCTGGAGAGCCGGTGCAATAGACAAACTAGCTGAACTAAGCTGACTTGTCGACTCAGTACTCAATCTCAACTATGGCGGAAAGATTTCTACGCCCAAACACATAAGCTGACAAAGGTTCAGATCACAGTAGTCACATCATTTTCTCTCACTAAGTGCATCTCTCCTTATCTCATAGGTAAGATTCAGGTACATCACTTTACGCAGAGCATACTTCACTTCTGACACCGTTCCTTTCGCTGCTGTGATCCAACCCAGAGTCATAGATACTCATGCCCAACTTGGTGCAACGCAACGACCCTTTTTGTCAAGTCACAGCAATATGGAATCTATCCCTATTCATCGGTATTTGCCGTGCCGAATAGCTGAGACGCGCAAACCAGGAACCCTGGATCCGAGGGACCAAAAGGAGTTTAAGTGCTACTTGTGAGCGGAACGCTGACCTCAGGACGCATGTGGCCCTCCGCATATAAAGTGAAGATCTAATTTGCCGCCAAAAAAGCATTGTTCTGGACGAGTGCGTCGGGTTTAGATTCTGTACCTAACACGGCTCCTTCCATCTTCGGTCCACCGAGAGAGATACCCAAACGACGGACACGTACGACTTGCTGATATTCCACCGTATTGAGATAAAATCCGTGAGGTGTGAATCGATAATGACTTTTCTCTATTACCGTATCTGTTTCCAGAAACTAACGGTGATTGAGGTCTACCTCGATCAGCACATTCGTTCGTTAGCGAAGGCAAGTGAATATTTTACGTTGTAATCTGGAGGACTATCTACGGTTTGAGATTGGGAATCAATCCATGTCAGACCAGCTCACTGCCTCCAAAGAAATCAACGAGCTTGGGACTTCGCACAGGCGGACCATGCCCCAATAGCTCCATGTTCATCCACAGTGACTCGGGGAAGGTGTGATTACGGAATCTGGTCTCGCTGTTCTTATGGAACAGGACTTTTCCAACTCTTAGTCTGTCCAAACTGCTTTGACCGTGACCACAAGATCTGCAATCACTGTCCACAAAGTAGGACTTGGGAGCAACGCAGCTCTCATGCCACGACTTCCCCATCAACATCGATCAAATGTCTACAGTGTCTCTTGACAGTCCATGCATTGGTTATATCCCAGGTTTGTATAACAGCAGCTCGCAGCTTACAGAAGCCATATCCAGCCTTGTGTTAGTATCGGCAAGTTGAGCACGATTGCCACCACCACATCTTTGTCAGTATGGAATGTCCCTGCCTAATCTGAATACAAGTATAGCAAATATGCTCGCCGATCCTTTCAAACATCATCGCCCTTACTTTCGAAAACGCAATCTGCTCCAGCTGCTATTGCAAAGATATCAAGAAGCTTTATGATATCCGAGCTGCGGAACAAAGAGAAGGATACAAGAAGCATTTTTTGAGTCGTTATGATGAAAATCCAGACCTAGATCCACCAGGAGGCTCTTGGACACTGCTGGCACTTTCAATGGTATAGTCGAGTCGACCGCAATGGCAAGGGCAAGAAAGCTTTGTATGCGACAGTGGTTAAGGAGCGGATTGAGTGTTTGCATGTGTTCTGCTGACATGTTTTTTGAAGTTTGTCTAATCAGCCACCGTGCTTACTCGACTTGGATCGTCATCTCGCTCATTCACATATCAGATCAGTATCCAAGGGTAAGTCACCGAATTTGGTCGCATATTTTGGCGCTGCTGGTGACGTCGGTCCATCTCGGGTCAAGTTCAACAGGAACGAGTCCATTCAACGCTTCGAGTCAAGATGTGCAGTTCATGAAGAACTCGGAATGATTGCTTCGCAGCTATGACTGAGTACGACTTGGCCATATGATTACTGTATAGCTAATTGATACATCATGAACAGATTTGATCATCCACAAATGCCAATCAGCGGTGCCGGGCTTACCGGACGTGAGATTGTGCACAGCTTGGAGAATCTTGAATGTATCATGTGCGCTCCAGTGCTATCAACATCCAAGAAATTCACTGCGTCAGAGGAAGCTGGGTCTGGACAGTCAGTTATGCTCCTCTCAATGCTCAATCATTCCATTTTTCACTGTGTATACTTCAAATGACCGTATTACAAGATAAGCAAGCTGTGGTTGCTGCTCATATGCGCGCATCCGCGATGACTGAAGGTACATGGTTGGACGCTCCTGGCGCCTTCCACTCAAATACATAAAGGCTTACTCATCCACCAGTTTCTGGGTTATCTTGTCTGAGAAGTCTTATCACCTTAGTACCTAAGTAGTTAATTGTGGATGTTATATTGGAACTCTGACCGGGTTAGGCGCGGTTCGTGCTGACTAATCTATCTCCGAACCGATTCAAAATTTGCAACAGGGGGTGGACAAAATTCGGGGGTCAGTCTCCGCGAATTCCTCACCAAAAATGTTAACTTACTAATTACAAAACTCAATACACAACATCTTTTATTTTTTTTTTAAAAAATAAATTTTAATACATCTAGACCTTTTGGAATTTGTTGTGTCAATTTTATAAAAATTGGGAAAGGTATTGAATTACCCTCACCAAAATGTGGTGAGAAAAAGTGACCTACAAACTTTGTCCACCCCCTGTTGGTGTTACTCACCTGTGGTCAGTCTCAACTTAGTCTCAACTTAGTCTCCTCTGCCATAATCTATCTTTCAGTATGCCTAGTACAACATTGACTTTCATATGACAGTGGCGGCATCATAGCCAATCGCCTAAGAACTGCAAAATTGAGGCTGGTATCAACATCGATAGTGGCATCGGGGACAGCGAAGGACCAGCTTTCGCCCTCACTCTTCTTCTTCCAGCACAATGAAAGATGTGCCCTAACCCTCTCCTCTCTCCACATATCCCGCCATGTACTCATATCCGAAAACGCCGCGAAAGATACTCCTCTTGCCTGCAGTGCATGCTTCTTTCCATTCTTGGCGATAGCAACGGACGCCTTGCCTGCTCTCCTGTTCTCTCTGTATCCGTCGATCCAGTTATGATTTGCCTCTCCCCGCAGTGGCCGTCACCTTTGAACACAACCCTTGCATTGTATCGAACAAGTAGGGTACTCTCCAGTATGCAGATATGAGGGAATGCACCCATTGCAAGATTCGGTAACGGTGATTGGGAAGGCACAAATTGCCAATGCATATCGTCAAGTTTTAACCTCTCGATCTGGAACCCTTCTCAACTCGACACCTTAGGCAACAGAACTCCGGCCACATATTTTCATTGGCAACTCCATTCCAACATCAGACCTTTTTTCAATAAACTCAATACAAGAGGATGCTCATATGCAGATCCGCAACGATCTTCATAATTTATCATTACACATCCAATCCTAATATCCATCAGAATCAAGTCCAAATCAAAGGACGCGCCCGTCTCGACACATAGCAGCTTCAACCGGACTCTAATCCGTCGAGATTAGCCTACTGTCGCCAGAAGACGTCTCTACTGTCAAATACGCAATCGAAGATCCCTTTTAAACGCTAGCTTCGCTTCGCAAACTTCGCAATCATCGAAATTGCCAGTCTCAGGCTTCATCTAACCCTGTCTTTAGACTGCGATCGCTTTGTAGCTTTATGACCCTGCTTCAAGTGAGTATGTCGATACTTCCGGCCTCCGCCTTCTTCCCGTCCTTCATTTCCACCGCATGCGCGAACACCATACCAAAACCACCATTTGTCAACACAATAGCTAACAAACTCGCCCCCACATTTGCGCCGAGACTCTGTCCTGCCAGAGCGCTACAAAACTTTCCGACGACAGTCGTAAACTCGCCAATCTTGAACAGAGTATCCACTCTTGCTGCGCCCACCGCATCCTCAATCGCGCTGTAGGTTGGGGCCAACATGAAGCACTGTACCAGACATACAAACGCCTCGTAACCAGCTTGGATAAATTTCTCTGGGACGTGGCCAACGATGGGATTGATAACTCCCACCAGCCAACCAGCTATGCGCCACCCATTCCCAGGTCGAGCGAACTGATAAGGAACGGACATTATCCAGAGGACCCATTTGAAGATGATCGACGTTTTTGCAACGGCTGCTGTAGGGTCGAACCAGCCGGGAATAGTCTTGACGAGGAACCATAGAGCTCCAGCAACAGGTTTCGCAAAGGACCAGATAGTCGAGCCTGCGGAGCAGATTTCGGAAAAGAGATTGCCCCAATAACTTTCTTCCACAGCTTTGGTGCCGGTGACCACCTTATCGGCGGATGGCGAGGAGCTTTGCTTGCCAAAGGTTTGGGCTTGAAGGGCTGTTTTAGATTCGAAAAGCGGCATGTTCGAACTTTGCATGGCGAAGGTCTGAATGTACGGAGCTTGTGAAGTTGGCGCGACACCGTTGTCGGACGCCACCCTCTCGACAAGGGCACGATTGTAGAGATTTGGCTTCATGTATTCGTCGATGCCTGGAGCCTTTTTGGGACTTTCGTTCTTCACAAGTTTGTAGACGATCGTGATTGGTATTGCCAGGATCAAGGCTACGGCGTCCAGCACGGTGAGTTCGTTGCCCGATATACTCTTGTACAGTGCGCTCAAAACGGGGATCTTGATCTCTTCGTTTACCAGGAGAGCGAGCTTGAGGATGATTTGACCGAGAAGTTCGAATATACCATTCACAATTTCCTCCAGAATCTCGATCGCGTTGACCATAAGGTGAGATCCCATACTCTTAAGGAGATCTCCAATGGGCCGGTCACCACCCGTGAGAAGCGAGATGAAGTCGGAACCAAAGGTGGAGACCAGGTTTGCGACCTTCTTCATGACGCCCTTGCACATATCCCAGAGCGCTTGAACAACACCTGATGACTTGGCTTGCTTCTTCTTATCCTTCTGGTTCAATGCGACGCCGCCATGATCGGTCTGATACGTGCCAAAATTTGCACCTGGAGACTTCAATTCTGACTCCATCATAGCAGCTTCTTTGTCTTTGCCGCCTTTCGACTTGGCGGAGTCCTTGCCTATCTTTCCGTCGCCGATAAGGTTGCCTGCTTTGGCCGGGTCGAACGAAGCTGCCTTGGCTTTCAGTTCTTCTAAGAACTGACCGGCTCGCTCTTTCAGGAAGTCAATCGAGTCCAGACCCCACAAGATACCGCAGTTGGTGAAGTTGACGATAAGATTGTGCGTAGCGATAATGTCGTCCCACTCGAATAGAAACCCAATGAATTTGATAAGCTTCTTTATACTGGCCCCAATGGTTTCGAGTACCTTCCAGATGGCTTTTCCGATTTGAGTTATAGTGTTCAGAATGAAGTTGAATACCCTCTTCCCAACCGTCACTACAAATGCCCAGCCTTCTTTGAGTTTCTTGACTGCCCATTGAGCAGCATGCTGGATTCTGTCGCCTACCCAATGGAAAAATCCCCAGTCAGTACCGCTCGAAGATGCAGTGACGCCAGCAACTTTGGATACGGTGTTGAACTGATCACCGCTCTTTGCTTCAGGCAGATCGTTTGCAACATTCTTCAGATCTTTGAGAGCTTTCAGAGCGCCGTCGAGCTCGGCATCGCTCTGGCTGGGATCTATGAGATTCTCGCCGCCTTCCAGTTGAATCTTGCGCAGATCCGCACCGCTATTGACCTGGGCAAGAGCTTTGTTAAGCTTGCCTAGGGGATCGATCTGGTACGTCACACCATTCAGATCAGGGCTGCTCTTGTGGCCCTGGACCGTAATCAGCGGTGCGCTGATGTCATCAGTCTCCATGATGATAGTGATGGCCCCCGCATAGTCTGTTTTAACCAGCGCTCCGATCTGATCAAGGCGAACACCGAACCCGTTAACTATCGCGGATACTGAGCTACTTGCGAACAGCCAAACCTCTTGGTTATGCATTGGCAAGCTGTTCGCGTCTGTGATTGATGCTCGCACTGTGTACGAATTGATCTCGAAGTTTTTCGCTAATGTAGGTATTTTGATATCGCTCGTGCGCCAGGTTTTCGTTTCGAAATCGTGCTCTAATTGCCGTAGCTGGTCATCAGATCCGACAACGAAGATGGATTGACCTTTCCGAGCCTGTCTCAAAGCAGCGAAGCGACCAGCTCCTTGATCATAGTTCATCAGCGGAATTGCGGGTTTGCCGAGAGTTTGAGGTGCTCCGTCGACGAGTGTGAATTCCTGGTATGCTAGGGTGTTGAGTTGATTCAGCCCCCATACCGAAGCTTGAGACTCCACAATGCTGACGGCGAGCTGGCGTACGCCTTTGAAGAGATCCTCGTTCGGGTTGTCAATTCTTGTGTATCCGGTCCCTCGAACGGCGCTTTCGGCACTGTAATGATAGAGACCATCTCCTCCGACCAATAATTCCGAGTGACCGGCCTGGTTCGGAAACGAAGCAAGAAAATTTGCACCTGGAGGTACATCCAACTCAATATTTTGCAAGACTGGATCTTCGGAGGCCGGATCAAGACCAGTGAAATCCAGATGCATTTTCTCGCCTTTCCAAAGGAAGAACAGGCCTCGAAATGAACGATACGTGCCGACGCAGATACTCCGCACCTCGGGTGCATTGACTGGTAGTTGGAGGTCTTTCATAAATTCCCACTTGGATCCAATGATTTGGATACGCCAGACGTCTTTTGTCTCGGCATGGAGTTGATTGAAAGTGATCGCAATAAACGGGTAAGGAGAGTTGATTGGCTTATCGTCGTTAGTGCCCTAGTCACCGAGTTAGGCCTGTTTCATATCTTTTTTTGGATTGATGGAGGAATGTTACCATCAGGATATCTTGAACAGCAATCGGCATCCTATCGCCCTCGTAAAGGAGGTGCTCAAGGCTCTCACTGCCTGACCAGTTGACATCTTGTGGCTTGATGGGCTTCACAACATGAACAGTGCTCTCATTCTCCTTGGATCCGCTAGCGAATGCGATGTAAGTCGTCAAATCTTGATCCTGAGTCACATTGAGTGCTGTAATGCGACTGGGAAGCTCGATGCCAAATCTCTTGCCCAACTCAATCATCTCGTTATTTCCCGTCGGCCCTCTAAATATGAGGTAAAGCTGGCCATCGTTCCCTCGCGAGAAGATCATCGGATCGTTCTCCTGGTCGCGTATCACGAAGAACTTGCCCGAAGGGTCGAAAGGCTTCGCAGGTAGCAGCTGCGCCATCATGGCACAGTCTGCGGTAATGGTAGCCATGCTTGACCAGTGCCTACGTGGATGTGAGAAGTTCTGGTGCAGTTTAGGAGAACCACATACTTTCCCTCTTCAACATCATGTTCTCTTATACCTGGCTTCCCTGAGCCTTTCCAACGTTCTGCGCTCAGATCAATGTCTGTGTCTTCTAGCCTTATGTCGCTCAGCACTCGTCAGCTGGAAAGCTCTTAGCGTCTCGACAGTCGTCTGTCGAGCATTGTAATCCAGCTCTGGAATGAGCATGATGGCTCAAAAAGTGCTAGTCAATGAGCGAAAGGGGACGGCGACGCCGCAGACTATACGCCTTGCTGTAGCCACTGCAGGTTTGTCACGGTGCCACCCCACATGGAGATGCCACAAGTCTGCTGCACGAGCCAGTTGAGTCGCGCTAAAGGTAATCTAGACCTACGAAGTACTCTCAAGCATCTTTTCAGGAGATCCTGCGGACGCTAATTTTTAGCGAAGTCTGTGCTTGGAAAGTTAGAACAGTGGACAGAAGAATAGTGTGCTCCCTAACAAACATTAAGGTAGCACTCCCGTCTGGTTTCCCCCCTCCGCACTTCAATACCGGTAGGAGAACACGCCTAAGGCGCTCAAAGCCCATCAAAGCTTGCCTTCACGAAGCGATTGTCTACAGGCCTAGACGCGCCTAGCATCTTCCCAAATCTCTGTGCGCCTTGTTCCTTCCAGCTGTGCGCAACGTTTGCACTGCAGCTACACCGTATCCGAGATGCCGAAGCCGAGGAAGACGCATACTCAAGCACATTTGGATCACATTCTGGTGACGGAGATGGATTCTCAGCCAGCCAGACGTGCCCAGAATGGTCCAGCATCCATCCGAGAGCTGAGAAAGCTTCGAATAGGAGCGACCGGATCGGCTCGGCGCATCAAGTGGCTGGAGGATGGATCATTTTCAATGTAATCCAGTCTGCGAAGCAGGGACGCACCAACTTGGCGTTCTTGTGAAGGACTGCACGGAGTGTTAAAGCAAGCTCAAACCCAAGTTCCTTGCTCTACCAACTTTGACTCCAATCGCGAAGTACGGCACAGGCCGCTTGATTGTGTTTTCTCTTTTGTCTCTTTCTCGTCGAGCATGGCATTTCAGCAATCGAAATATGAGAACAGTCGGTTAGCCCCTGGTGGTAGCATAGCTACCGTGAGGGAAGACCAGACAGGAGCTCATGTCTTCTGGGTGTCTAATGATGGAGCTATAAAACACCGCTCTGGCGGCGGAGATAGCATTATTGGCATGAAGCGCGGCAATTGGGGTGACGAAGAGACGGTTTACCAACCAGGCGCAGCCGTCACTGGTGGAATTGCGGCGCTCTCGAGATACCAGGGACATTGCGAAGTCTTTTGGATTGCAGGGTCCAATGTCATGGCTGCATACAGATCTGGTCCCAAACAGTGGACGACCTGGACCCTGCCCATCGGGTCCTGTCAGGCCGCCCCAACGTCTGGCATCGCAGCAATCGCGAAGGGCGGCTCCAACATGGATATTTACTGGATCAGTATGCAAGGAGCTGTATGCTCAGCGTCCTTCAACCCTACGAACGGAAGCTGGAACCATGTTTTCGCATTGACGGGGCCCAATTCTGCGGCACCAGAAGGCAGCATCGCGGGCATATCTCGTAAGGACCTTAACCACCGTGAGGTCTTCTGGACCACTCCGCAGCAGGGCGTTAGCGCTGTATATTCTTACGATGCAAGTTGGGCAGGCTCTGCTACATATGAAGCCTTACCAGCTTCCTCAGTAGACCTCCACCGCGGCTCGCTCTTCGCTCTTTCATCTCACCAGAGCCGTATGGGCCTTTGGTGGATCACACCTCAAGGCGCCGTCATGACCAAACATTTCTCAGACCCTGGGTCTGGCTGGGGGAGTAGTCAGACCATCGCTGGAGCGCAAGAGGGGGCGTCAGGGTCTATCTCAGTCATTGACCGTCGGCCTTCCAGTGATGACCTGTGTTATGAAGTTGCCTGGACACGAAAAGATCGAACCATTGGCAGCGCACGAATGACCGAAGAGCAGGACAAGACTCCTCGGAAGTGGGCTGTTCAAACCCTGGTCTCGGAGATCCGTCTTGGAGAGGGAGCTCTGGCATCGGTTCTCGAAAACCTTGATCTCGTCACCTTAATATATCCAAGTGGTTCCGACCAATCGAAAGTGCTAATCGGCCAATGGTTGGAAGCTGGAACGGCCCCCGCGATCGCACAAGCAAATCTGATTCAGAAAGGCCCTGCCCTGAGGTCCCACTTGGGTGTGACGCTTCAAGGCTACCACCAGGTCGTTGCGGTCTCGCAAGCCAACATTAATGCCACTCTCAAATACCACTTTGACAATGACAAAAGACTTCTTCAGTTCGCATACCAGGACAAGCCACAAGAAGATAAATGGACTGTTAAAATCACGGGAACTCTTGCACCGCCAACAATCAGACTTCTCGACAGAGGAAACGGTCTCGACGAAGCGCTTTTCTTCCTGAATTTTGCTCAAGGTGACTTTCAAAGATACACAAGAGGTCTCGAGAAGCATCCGATGGCGGGGTGGTCCATTGCATTCACTGTTTCTTTTAGCCAAGTCAAAATGAGTCATGTTCCTCCGGAGATACAGGCCCAGATAGAGCATCCAGGCTCCTACTCTGCCACGCAGCTTTTGATCGACTTCGGCACGGCCGATATAGCCGGTTTTTCGTGGGACTATAGTCACATGCCGCCTCTTAAAACAGGCAAAGATGGTGACAATGATGAAAAGGCTGCCATGAAGATCGCGATGGAAGCATACATTTCAAATCAGTTGCAAACAGCTGGGCCACATAACGTGCTGGGCTACGCTCTGAAGGTGAAAGAGGGTATCGACCCACCCAGTACATTCACACCAAAGATGGTTCGCTTGCAAGTTGTGGACAGCAAACCTATCAACGGGGTTAACCTCTCTGAACAAGCTTTGCAAAATCGAAGTGCTTTCTGCTTCACTGAGATGACTGGTGCGAAGGACGATAAGGTCGAATTTCCAAAAGACGACCTGCAATGGTCTGGTAACTGGTTCTATGGCTCCGTGCATGGGGCCTTCGCGCTGACCAGGAACTTGTTCCTTGAGAAGTTTCTCCTCCCGAAGCTGTCCAAGTACAACGAGCAAATGGTAGACCTCGCAAATGAGACATGGTACCGTGCCACCGACCCTGAGAGGGCAGATTTCCCATGGATTCTTTCCAAAGGCAACAAACCTGGTGCAGACAAATTCCAATGGACTGTCATCCCACGCGACAATAAGGGTGACGTTAATATGGGCATAATCGGGAGCTTTTTATCGTTGTTCAACATGTTTGAACGTCCTACTGGCCGAGTGGCTGCCGGATATCAATGGAAGGAACGTTACGAGAACAATACAGGTTTCCCCAAATACGATAAAAAATATGTAGAATCTCAAGTCAATAATGTGATGTCATGGAATCCGGGATGCGGGTGGCTCACCATCGAGACGGGAATGACTCTCGTTGACTCGCGCATTGAGACGGATATCCTTTCCAGCTTACTCTTTGGCGCTGCCTCAGTTGACACAAACGTATCCAGGGTCGATGTTGTTTTTACTACGAACATTAAGCTGTCCGACATTGAAGATGGTGCCCTATCCGTTGCAGTGGATACGACGCCTCCAATTGTTCGAGCTAATGTCTCCTCGTGGACATCAGCGCCTTTGAAGAGGCTTTTCAATGGTGATCCAGCCAAACGGAATAGCGATCTAGCGCAACGCATACGGACCAAAGTAAAGAGTGTGTTTGAAGGCCCGGGGATTCGTGACGTCGTTCAAAAAGAACTGAATGGAACTGAGAAGTTCGTCTTCCCCGGCGGAGGCACATTCAAGATGAAGGATGCCATATTCAACAATGCTGGGGACTTGGCAGTGGCTTTGACGTACATATTAAAAGATGGCACGATTGCGGTGGTCGAGGATCTGAAATGAGGACTTTTCGATTGTTCGTGTTTGGTATTTCCATAAGTCTTCACCTCACATAATATTGTTATTCACACGACTCTGCTTGAAGCTCCCACGAATGCATCTAACATTACGAATGCCGTTGGCATATTTGTGACGATGTAGACGATTGCGAGCTACGAAGTGCTCGAATGTTGAACCCCCATAAACCTGGGCTCATAATATTTTAAGTATCAAACATGTCTTTAATCAGTTAGGGCTCTTACATGCAAATAATATCGAGCCTCATGGCGCGAGAATCACACATGTTCCACGGAGGATCGAGCCACAATGCTCACAAGGCCCGGATATCTTGTCCAAGCCTAGGAGCGGAACATGTACACCAAATTCAGTAGACATTAACAAGATTTGATGGGTGGAGCTGTCGCATGTGACTAAGGTGGCATTGTGAACTCGTTAGGTTACTCCGTATTGCGGTTGGCATTCGGAACCTGTCCGTTGAACTTCCACATTCCTGAGCAACCTTGCTAAATGTTTAGAAGTTTGGTCCTGGATGACGTCCGAGTGCTGCTTGGATGGTATCATAAGCATCTTAATCATATGGCACCGTCACAATGCCTTCGCAACGTTGATGCTGTGCACTTATTGACAAAGCTTCGGTAGATTATCCCAATCAACATTTTCCTGGTCGCCGTGCGTTACAGGCATGTTCGCTCAGAGTCAACTCAAACTCATTGCCTACTCAATGAACACAATCATCAACATTACCTAACTCACTTCCACGGTCTTGATCAGTGTGAGCCACTGACAATGCGGGCTCAAAGGGAACCCAAAGTTGATGACTACTTCCTCCTATTGAATTCAACCGTGGCTTGACCCTATGCGCCATCAAAATGGATGAAATTCCCGCGGCTATGAATATTAAGCTCTGCTTTCGTTCCCGCAAACTCGGTGACTCGAATGATCTGGCCGTGACTACTCAGGTACACTCATCATACAGCCTACTCTGTGTATAAGGTAATCTCCGAGCTCATCTCTTTCAACCTCTTTCTCCGCAAAGGACCCTCATCCAAGATATCGTTCCGCTAACCCGGTCCATCGAAGCTGATCCTGGAGATCAGTTGTTAATCGAGCAAATCTCGACATAAGACTCGTGCTTGAAAGTCGCTTCCCCGGACCATCTCCGCAAATATCACCGTTTGAAGCTACTTATTTCGCTTTAGTCTCGATAATGTGCTACTTTTGGAAGTACATATAACTCTCATGCCCGCACACGCAATATGAGCGGAGTTTCAGACGTCTTCACTGCGCAACGCATGGCATAGAATGTCCAAAAGGTGATGAGAACACCAAAATTTGGCCCCGCGGCGGGCAATATCCCGGTTGCCAACAAGGATCGAGGTAATTGGCCTGCATCGACTGTTCCTAAGTGACTACGGATATGCAGGCAATATGCTAATAGTGTTCAGTAATGCACAGCTCAAGCCGAGAGTAGGACAACGCTTGCCCGGAGATTCTCGGTGACTCGGAAACTCTGGAGGCTGGGAATTGTGGAGCATGATGGGTAGTAACGAGTGTCCATAGATGATTGAAAGCTAGCTCTTTCTTCAACCCGTGCGTATCATGGCGATGCATTACTCCTAGCCAGTATTTGCTTTCCAGAGCGGATTCATCATTGCTACAAGGCCGTACGATCCTTATGCTTGTCGCCATCGCTCCTGAATCCAGTATTTGAGCTCATATCCATAACTCTACCTCCTTTTCGGCCTCATGTACCATTCCTGTGGGAACTGATCTGATCGCGAAGCCTGCACCGCCAATGATGGACACAGTTAAAATGAGCAGAAGCTTTTTCATGCAAGTGAAGCCAGACGGAGCAGCACCGTCATCTGGATGCATGATCAGAGTAGTCGGTACATATTAATTGGCGGTTCAGATTTCATGAAGGTAAATATATCAGTGATTGGCATGAGTGTGCTTTCTCAAGTTTGACACCAAGGAGTGATGACTTTCGTGAATGCATTGTTACCAAATGTATCTTCGTTCATGATGGTAACGGGTATCTTGAGCATGTGAGTATCCATATGTCATGTCAAAGTTCCAGGTCTGAACACCAACATTTCCTGCATAACTACAACAGGAGGTTGGCTCAAGGAGCACTCCGTCTCTGACTCGGTTTTTACAGAATAACCTTGTTTAAGCATACAGCCCCGAGATTTCGACGTGCCTTGACTCACCTCAGCATTGATCGAACGCTTTGAAATGAGCAGCGACATTGCGCCCAAAATCCCCGGCAGGTCCAAAATTATCATTCCCATTTTCGCGCTCCTGGGAGTTATCTTTACGGGTTTCTGCTGTTTCACTGAGCCGCAGATATGTCGGATCATAGACATGATCAAAGGTGGAATATGCAAAACCTTTCGGGATGCTGTCAACTCCGTAATATGCGTGCTGATGTTGAATAGGACATTCTTGCCACTCGTGTGCTGGGCCCTAGGGGAGTGTACTGTAAGCACAAAGACGGCAATTGTGATACATATCTGGACAAACGGTCTTTGAGTCCTCAATAGGGATTGCCGCTACGCTGGATGATCTCAATTTTTTTGCGGGCAAATCTGGGAGACCTTGTCATTCCAATGACACAAAAGTGACATGGCTACATGAATAATACTTATACTCCAAGTTTTCCTTGAATATTATTCGTTCATTGATCAAATGATAGGCATCGCGTAAACATGATCTCGGATAATTTGAAATTGTGCGACTGTGGGCACGATAGGCAGCGCCGTTTCGAGCTCCGCAAGGGTAAGTTTAAGATTTACGCATGGAAGATGCACGGTCGCCACACTTCAATTGGACAGTCACACTGAAGACAATTAGTCCAGCCATCAGTCATCGGTAAATTGAAAGTAACTGTACCTTTGTTAAATATCAATATAAAAGCTAGCACGATCGCAGAATCTCTCCACAGAAGACCTGGTTGAAAAGTAGCATCAATACCAGTTCAACCCATTCCATTCGCTTATACGAAAGCCCCCTCGATCTCTTCTGTTTTCCTTGTTCCATCGTTCCTTAAAGTGATCTCCAAAACAGTTTATCGCCTTCGTTTTGGGCTCCTTGGTGCACTTCTACGCATCGACTACAGACTCAACCATCATTTCTGCCATTGCAAAGAAGAACGTGAAGAGACCACAGTATCCAGAATGTGCGGTATCAACGTTTTCAGGTACGCCTGCGGACACATCTGGAAACGGATCACTGAGCGCTGCACGGTTAAATCAGTAAGTTTGCCGCTACGAGAGCCCGCAAAAGATGCCTGTAAGCCATCCAGCTACCGCGATGACTGGGGCAGTCTTTTGCAACGACCTTGTAGCAGAGTGGACTGTATCGAACGCTTTCGCATCGGATGGCGATATAACGATGTAGTTTACAGTCCAAAGCAAAGACCTAGTCTTCCAGCATGGCGGCCGGAGTTCTCTGCGCATCTGAAGGAGCTCAAGGCACGAGATCGAACTGCCAGGATCCGAAATGGAACGACTAAGAAATGTTCAGATGCTATGGAAGGCAGCGAGTCGTGTTCAGAGGGAAGTCAGGATCCAGATTGTATGGCTCTGCTTGACAAGGACAAGAGGAGCCCGGGGGCTCCGGAGCCGACAGCGAAACGGCAGGTGCGAAAGAACATGTCCCGCGGACACATGGGCATAGGCGTGTTGTGGAATTGGCTATGGGTAAAGGGTAAACGAGATCGAAGCCAGGCGATACGGAGTTCACCAACAATGTCTCTTCGAGGACCTCTCATACAGACTTGTCGGACGGCTTGTGTAACTGATTCTTGATGCAATGGAATCGATGGTGAGGGTCAGCTCGGTCGTTCCATTGCGAATGTAGGATTAATAACTTTGGCCAGGCAGATTTTATTAATAGAAGTCACAGCAGATACTGCTTGAGATTTACATCAGCGTCTGGAAGTCTGGAACTCGTAGAGGTGGACGTACTAGACCACTGAGGAAGTCGCTTGACTTTGCTGCCAGTCAGAGATGCGGATACCGGGTATTCAGGCACGTACGTCATAAGAGGCAGGCACAGCACCGAAGGTATAGAGAGAACACCTCAGTAGGTACGCGAACCAGCAGCCTACGTTGATGTTCCGAAATCTCTCCACTAGAGATCTAGAACTAGCCTAAATTCCGATGTTTTCAGCCATCCAAGAACTCTCGACTGTTGTACAATTCGAGCTTTGGTTGAGAGGAAACCTCATATTGACCGACTGTTCGCTCTGATTATTTGGGTGGAGACTGCTATATCCGTTTGCAAATCCATAACGACATTTGGATGTAGGAACCACGGCGGCGCCCCAGCTTGCCGGAAAAATTGTTCTTCATTCCCGCGAGAATGGCTCCTTCAAGCCTACGAGCACGGACCCGGCCCAGCGCAACGAGCGGCCGAGCGGACATTAAATTTCATCAGCATTTCCAGACTTGCAAGAACTCCTGGAACACATGTTCCACTGGTCCGTTATTCAAGAACGCAACAAAATGCGTTGGTTTGGTTTGATTGCGTTTGGAATAAACGAGACGATAAACAACGTGCAAGTGCATCATCTATACATCCACCCGGAATGGTATGGGACCGAAAAGTTGGCGTATAGTACTCCGTTGAGCTTCACTTTACAAGGTACATGAGAGATAGTCCAGATAACAGATCGATGATATACAAAGACCGCTGGCTGAAGCACAATATAGGGAAACACCGAGGTATCAGAAATGTGGAATTGGATGTTGTCTTGGTAACCAGGAAATTGAGTGTCATAAGCTTACACAGACCGCAAAACCCTGCTGCTGGTCCAAACTAGATAACGTGTAACAGACTGTATGTAAGGTTGGGGTGCAACGTGGGAAGTGCAAGCAAAATGAAGGAGGTAGGGATGAAGGATTGGTATTGCTCAGGGTACCGGCAGACCGGGCAGGTTGTGAAGCTTCAGTTACCTCCCTGTTGTCTAAACTGCTACTTCGCCACTTTATCCCTAGTTCATCCAGGGTAAGTGAACACAGTGGGGTACCACTCAAAAGATATTTTGCCTGTACGTCCAATTGCATTGTAGCGGCGAATTCTGCGGTCGAGACATGGCAACTGAGATTATACCAAAGCCACAATTTCACAGATCTGGCCCGAACTGGCGTACTGCATCTTCCTCGCCATTGGAGGAATGGGTAGTATTGGAGAAAACCTAGTGCTACGTTCCGGAGACGCTACTGCAATAGAAGCATAGGCGTGCTGCCGGGGAGATGCGGCTCGAAGATGTACTTTGGAAAATGCGGCCGGGGTAGCCGAGGTCAATACTCAGAGCGGTTGGAAATGATGGAAACCTGCATACACTTAGGTGATGACACCATCGTTCGGCCTTTAATCCGATTCTTCGATTCGTGCTCTCTGCTGTCTTGCGGGTATCAGATGCTGCACACAAGGGCAAGCACGCTCAACACTTCCATCTCCAAGTCGGGCGCGAGTCGCGACCAACATTATGGAGCTCCAACATTGTCGAGGTTGGAGTGAATACGAGGACCAGTTCGTGTGCGTGTTGGACTAGGATTCTTCCAACCGAAAGGGCGAAATAAGATGAAGGAACAGACGGAATACTTTGATCCCCCGCATTGGGGCGCACCGTCTTGGCAACTCCCTTGCAACTGCCTAAAAAAAATGTTTTAGCCAACATTTAGGCTGTCATGGGGTCAGCGCAGAGACGGTGGAACAGGGTTGCAAAGGTGGATCGGCGCGGAGCAGGCTGATTCGAGGAATGGCCACAATGACGTTGACTAGGCCTATGATGCCAGCGTGAGGCGTTCTGTGGCCGTCGTCAGTGGGTGCTTCCCCACAGATGGCGCTGAGGCGGCGGGCAGCGCAGGACCCGTTCGGCGTCGAGAGGGCCGCTCCCTGGTCAACGGTGCCGCCACGCGCATCGTAATGTTTACACTAGCCCACTAGACTCAGGTACGGGTGATGGGAAACGAGATCTCCACCGTCCATCACTCCGCTAAGCACCAGGGTCACGCTCCAACGCGATGCATGCCGCCGACATTAATATCACCGCGTCCGCGCACCTGCCAGGAGAGAAGCAACCCTCGGGCTCTTTCGCTAGCTGCCTGACTTTTCTCCTGGGTGCCCGTCTGTCTGCATTCCTCCATCATTTGGACATTTCTTCAGTAGCACTCTCTGGCATTCTTGTCCTAGCTTCATTATTGATCATTGGTACCATCATGTGGCGAATTGCCCACGCCGTCATTTCCGGCCTGGCGGTGGGCGCTGGCTCTGGGATTTTGGCAAACGCTCAGTCAATTCCGTGCAATGGCATTGACAACTGCACCTCACCCGTGAGTTTGCCCGGTTCTACAAGATGTAACATTCACCAAGTCTAAACGTCGTACCGTTTCTAGTTCCCGAATACGACCTACCCCGCTGCTGTTGATCCGAATGCCGTTCCCGGAGCTCAGTCAGGTCAGACTTCGCCTCCGTTCTACCCTTCGCCATGGATGGACGGCTCTGGTGGCTGGGACACTGCGTATGCAAAGGCCCAAGCCTATGTTCGCCAGCTAAGCTTGTTGGAGAAGGTTAATATTACTACTGGTGTTGGGTGAGTAACCAGCAATTCTACAAGAGCCTGTTTTACGGGGCAGGATTGACAAAACAAAAGCTGGGAATCCGAACGATGTGTGGGCAACACCGGGGCAGTCCCGAGGCTCAACTTCTCAGGTCTTTGCTTGCAGGACTCTCCTGTTGGCGTGCGAGACAGTGCGTTTGCTCTATCGTCTGTCTGCAATCAGATTAAGCTAATTAACCGTAGCCGACTTCAACACCGTGTTCCCAGCCGGTGTTACGATTGCTGCGACATGGGACCGAAACTTGATCTACCAACGTGCTTATGGCATGGGTTACGAACACAAGCACAAAGGTGTTGATATTCAGCTTGGCCCTGTTGTTGGCCCGCTCGGACGCTCTCCAGAAAGCGGCCGGAATTGGGAAGGTGAGTGTTAATGTGTGAAAAATAAAGGTAAATTGAATGCTAATTACGCGTAACTCCAGGCTTCAGCCCAGACCCGGTCCTCTCTGGAATTGCTGTTGCTGAAAGCGTCAAAGGGATTCAGGCTGCAGGCGTCATGGCCTGTACCAAGCATTACCTTACCTATGAGCAGGAGCACTTCCGTCAGGTTTCCGAATCCTCTGGCTACGGCTACGATTTTGACCTGGAATACAGCTCAAATCTAGACGACAAGACCATGCACGAGCTTTACCTCTGGCCTTTTGCTGATGCCGTTCGCGCTGGAACAGCCTCAATCATGTGCGTTTACAACCTGATCAACGGTAGCTACGGATGTCAGAACAGCCACACCCTAAACTACCTCTTGAAGGGTGAGCTTGGATTCCAAGGTTTCGTCATGACCGATTGGGGTGCGCACCACTCGGGTGTTAGTAGTGCACTTGCAGGACTCGATATGTCCATGCCTGGTGATACTACCTTTGACTCGAACCACGCTTACTGGGGAGGAAATCTGACCATTGCTGTTCTCAATGGCTCTGTTCCCGAGTGGCGTCTTGATGATATGGCTACACGTATCATGGCTGGATATTTTTACGTTCATCTCGACGAAAATCCCGTCCCTGTCAATTTTGACTCGTGGACGACCGATACCTTTGGCTACCAACATTTTATCGCGAACGAGGGCTACGGCTTAATAAACGAACACGTTGATGTACGCGCCGAACATGGACAGCAGGTTCGTAACCAAGCTGCCAAAGGGACCGTCCTTTTGAAAAACACCAAGAACGCTCTTCCCCTCACGGGCAAGGAGAAACTGACTGGTGTGTTTGGCTATGATGCCGGGGATAATCCGTATGGTCCTAATGGCTGTTCTGACCGTGGTTGTGATAACGGCACTCTTGCCATGGGCTGGGGTTCGGGCACGGCCAACTTCCCGTACCTTGTCACGCCTCTTACTGCCATTCAGAATGAGGTTGCCAGCCACCAGGGCGCTATCGAAGATGTTCTTGACAACTATGCCTATTCCCAAATCGAGACACTTGCCCGCCGTGTCGATGATGTTGGTGGTGCCTCCATTGTCTTTGTGAATGCCGACTCTGGCGAAGGCTACATTGTCGTTGACACCAATGAAGGTGACCGCAACAACTTGACTCTATGGGATGGCGGTGCAGAACTTATCGGCAACGTTAGCGCCCAAAGCAACAACACCATCGTTGTGTTGCACACTGTCGGCGCTGTTGACATTTCCTCGTTCTACGATAACCCGAATGTCACTGCTATCGTCTGGGCCGGTATCCCGGGTGAACAGTCGGGCAATGCCATCGCCGACATTCTGTACGGACGCGTCAATCCTGGTGGCAAGCTCCCATTCACCATCGGCAAGAATCGGCCAGACTACGGTACCGATGTTTTGTACAGACTAAACAACGGCACCAGCTCACCTCAGCTCAACTTTCAAGAGGGCGTGTTCATCGACTACCGCTCCTTTGACAAGCAAGGCATCGACCCAATCTACGAGTTCGGCTACGGCCTCTCCTACACTACCTTCAGCTATGCCAACCTCAAAATAACCGGCCAGCGCGCCAATGGCTACAGCCCCACCGGCGGCGAGACTAAGCCCGCGCCCGTCCTTGGCAATTTCAGCACCGATCCCGCCGACTACGTCTTCCCCGCTGGCTTCCACCAGATCCCATACTACATTTACCCCTACTTGAACAGCTCCGACCTCAAGTCCGCTTCCGAGGATTCCAACTATGGCCTCGCTGCCAACGAATACCTACCGCCCAACTCGCAAAACGGCTCCGCCCAGCCCCGCATCGGCGCGGGTGGCGCTCCTGGTGGCAATCCGCAGCTCTACGACGTCTTCTACACCGTGACCGCCGACATCACGAATACTGGCTCTGTTACCGGCGACGAGGTGCCGCAGGTGTACATCGGCCTTGGCGGTCCCGACGACCCCAAGGTGCAGCTCCGCGGCTTCGACCGCCTCACCATCAAGCCAAACGAGACAGTCACTTTCTCGGCGGAGTTGACTCGGAGGGACTTCTCCAACTGGGACCCGATAACGCAGAACTGGGTCATCTCCAACTATACCAAGACCATCTACGTTGGTGCGAGCTCGAGGAAGTTGCATCTCCAGCAGTCGTTGGGTGGCTCGTCAAACAGCACGGGTGGTAGTGGTGCCCCGACGCATTATCGTACCTTTTAAGAGTGCACCTGTCGCTGACTGCTCTGTCATTGGGAAGCTATAGAGGATTTGGATGGCTTTTGGATGGACTGGTTGTCAGAAGTGCCAAACAGCGTCGCCGCAGCCTCTTCAGGCGTGGTGCAGACTTAGATTCTTTGTAAATAGATCACGTTCACAGATCAAACAACGTATTATGTCATGATCCTCTAGCCGCCAATGTGAACCAGCCTATGTCGAAGCTACCAAAGAAAGTCAATCTCGTATCGTCTTTCTTGATTGAAGGACGAAGTCATCGAGTAGCAACGAGCATCAAAATGTGACACTAGCCATTTACGAAGTTTGGTATCCAGGCACGCGGGTGACAGAATAATCCGCACACACAAATCTGGATACTAGCATAGTCTTTTCTCCAGTTGATATCAAAGTTTATTTCCTGAAACTTTTTCGAATAATAAATTCTTGATCCGAAATCTTTTATTTATTAGCCTTTATAAACAGAATCTTCTATGGTTGAAGTGTTATTGAATTAAGTTAAAATAAATCTGCTGATACGGCTGCTTTAGTTCGGTGAGCCGTCCATGCGTACGAATTATTCTGTCACCCGCGTGCCAGGTCGCGTTCCAAATCAGAAAAGGCCAGTCCTATAGGCCATCCTAACGGAATTTCGAAACCCATCTCCAAAATAGATTGTTAAGGTAAAGAATCCAAGGCTTTTCAGAATCTTGCAAGAAAGTTTCTCTGATTGGCGCAGACAGCAATTTATTACATTCGAACAGGTGCTAAACGACAGAACTGCCCGCTCCAAAGGTTTTTGGTTGCTCGAGCAACTGTCTGTCAGAAAATCAAATTTCGCGTATATAGGTCTGTACCGCTTGACGACACAAACCGTTTGTTATCAGAGCGCCCTTCAAGTTCTCTATGGTGAACCTGTACGCCGTACCCATACAACGATTTAAAAAGTATACAAAAACATCAACGCCGCCTACCATAGCTATCCTAGTCGCGGCACCCAATAACGCCGAATTCCGAAGTAGGTACTTATTCCACACTCTACTGGCGTTTAAAAGTGTCAGATTTTGGCACACAGACCAGCAACAGGCAAATGCCACCATCTACCTCTACATTTGATTTGGTGTCTTCGTTTTTCTAGCATTTACTACTACGTCTTGTAAGGTTGATTTCATTAAAATATCAAATTCCTTTGTAGTAAAAGCAGGTTGCGACGGCAGGTGGTAGCGTTCGTTTGCGTTGGTCTGTGTGTCAAAATCGGTTGCTTTCAATCGCCATGAAGAGGACGTGCAAGGCTGCTCGCGGCCCTTCAGCCTTCAAATAAATCTGATTTTGATCGATCAAATATTTGAGCGAACATCCTACCCAAGAAGACAGCCGAGATAAATGAAAATGTTTGCAATATTACATACCTTAAAGAAAATAACTCGAGCCTGAACGCTTACTTCCTCCGAACGCTTACTTCATGTCCTCGAACGCCTACTTCATGTCCTCCAATGCCTGGGACGAAGGTGAATTTGCCGGATTTTCATGCCAGTGCTTCAGAAGCTGAGCCATCTCCTCTGTCCTGGCATCACTTTTCCCAAAGAGATATTCTGCAAGGAAGACAACCTTTTTCATGTCCAAGATAGATTGATCAAGCCTTCCTTGCTCTCTTCTTGTTAGAGCAAGATCATACCTTACAAGCAAGGAAAAGCCATCGATCCGGTCTGGCTTAATGTTCCTCAAAATATTTTCCTGTACTCGCTCCGCTTCAACATAATTTTTGCGACTGAATAAGAGTAGAGAATAGTCCAATTCGTTTGATGAGTACATGGGATCATCAAGCACACAGTCATCACTGATCTGTTGGAACAGATTTTCTGCTTTGTCCCATTCTTTCTCTTCGCAATATATCCGCGCAAGGAGATTTCGAGTCTGCAATCCAAGTTTATCAGATTTAGCACGCTCGGCAATTTCTTTCTGAGTAGCTTTGGCTTGTTCGATATGCCCAGATTCAAGTTCCAGTTGTGCCAGTGCGTACTGTGACTGGAGCGTTTCTTCGTCATCAAGACCACGCAGCTGTCTTAGAGCGTCCACGGCTTTTCTTTGCGTGTCTCGCGCAGCTGCGATTTCGCCTAGCAAGTAATGTGTTTTCGCGACGGCAAGCCATGAACCGATCGTATCCGGATGGATATTGCCAAGAATAAAGACACGCGCTTGAAGTATTTTCACTTGCTCCAGCTTGATTCTTGATGGCTCAATGAGATCATGTTGAATTTGCGCGTTGGCTATGCTCTGCCTTGCTTTCAAGGTGATTGGATGTGATACACCTAAATAGCTTGCTGCGATGGTCTTAACCTCCTCCAAACGCGATAAACCGATCTTGAGCTCTCCATTTTTGAGGTGAGTCAACCCAACTTGCAAACGTGTAGATATCGTGTCATAGTGTTGAGGGCCGAATATTACTCCGCGTAGCTTCAAAATCTTCTGGAATATCTCCAGAGCAAAATGAGCAATGTTAAGATTGAAATACGCCGAGGCTACTATTTCAAGTCCCTGTAACATCGACGGAAATGGATAGGTGTACCACATTGATTCATTCTCCTCGATACGCTTCAGCAGGTGAAGAATGTCTCCTTCCATAGTCCAACGTCGACCGGAGAAATAGCGATTGCTAGGAAATGCCACGTTGCAATAAATTTTCAAAGCGTCCAAAGCCTGTTCTATTGCTCGGTGCCACTGTGCTTCGCCGATCGATACGCGAGCAATCACTAGCCTGTACTTCGCAAATGCCGGGTGGTCCGGAGGTAAAATTTCCTGGGACTCTGGGATCTGACGCTGGATTTCAGATGCTTCATTCACTTGACCCAAGGCAAGCAACGTCATAATGAGCTCATACTGCACTTCGATAAGTTGAGGATCTTGCGGACCCAGATCAGGATTGTTCTTATAGAGATCGCACAGCTGCAATAACCTTGCTTTAGCTTTGAACAGACGGCCCTGGAGCCTGAAGATGGATGCCAAGGTACCGAGATGCCGGAGTGTCGTGGGATGGAAATGACCGAGACGCACATTCATGATGTCTAAAATCTTCCGAGCATGTATTTCTGCCTCATGGACAGACCCCTTTGCTACAAGGATAGTAGATTGACGGCTACCTGTTTCCAAAGTCATGAAATGGCCTTCGCCCAGGTGCTCCTTCATATCTGCAAGTGCATTTTCGTTATATGTGCATGCAAGTTCGGTTCGTTCTGCCATGAGATAAACCAAAGCCAGATCGGCTCTCGCCTTAGCCACATTGACTTTTGCCTTGATCAATGTGGTCTCGTCGTCTGTTTTACCGTCTTTTGACTTGACAGATCCCAGGATATCCTTGAAATTTTCCAAAACTTCATTTCCATTCTTGATGGCTTTTGCATATTCACCGTTGTAAGCGAATGCAAGGGACCAAGCTGACTTCAATAAAAACACCGATCGCCTGATCTCAGCCCGCATCCATTTGCGTGAGTTTTCATACGAATCAGAGTCACTTCTTGGTTGTTCGTCCATGTGCTTCTTCTCATTAAGAGTGTGTTGTAGAGCCGAAACCTTGTCTGTGGGCCGTGTACGAGGACGGCCATTCCTGATCATAGCGATAACCACCCAATACCCAATGCTGATGTCTAGGACATGTCCATCCTCTAAACCAGGATCATCGTGTATTTCTTTTTCTATTTCCTCGAGATGTTTTTCAGCTTGTTTGAAAAGCCCCCGGTCGAGCTCGAGACAAAATATCGCCTGCTTTACTTGATACTTATATATTCGCGATTGCAACGAGAGCTCTTCCATCTGAAATGGTACTTCGAGGGAGCGAAGGATTCGATGGTAGTGTGAGCTCGCCTGGCTCAGGCAACCGCCTTCGTAGAGCGATTGAGCCAAGGCTCTTTGAGCTTCCAGTGGTTCTTCAATCTTGCTGGTGCCGTGCTCAGTCTGTAGTCCATGATTTCCGAGTTCTTGTGTCAAAACTTTATTGTCTGTCAAGCGCGACTTCCGCTTTGGGGTTGGGTTCCCATGTGTAATTTGATACTTGTCAGAGACCACGCGCCCAGATGGCGATGCGTTGTTGTTAGAGAGACTTTCCCAATCCACTGTGCGTCCCAATGCTGTTTGGCATAGTGCCCGATCCGTAAGGGGAGATGCAGTGCTGTGAGGAAGCGACCGAAATCTTAGGCTCTGAGGTTCATCCCCAAATGCCTCTTCAGGAGCATCAGTCGGCCAGGTTAAGGATCTGCGGTTCGCTCTGTCCATGAATTTTCTTACTCGCTCTGTTTCGGACTGCGGATTAGGCGTTTCCGTGGCTGAATCAACTGCTGTAATCTCAGAGCGAAGTTGTTGACTGCTTGGCGATGGCTGCTTAACCGTTAGCCTCTGAAAGCGCATTTACCTATCCGGTATTTGGTCGAATACGAGACTAACTTTCAAACGATGGTATGCTTGTAGGATGTCCGGATATCTTGCTTTTTTATGGAGTTCACTGATCAATTTTTTAAATTTCGACTCTACGTCATCAACGACGTCTTTAAATTTTTCTTCAAACTCAAGTCCGAGGAACAGAAAGGCCACAGTATCAAGAGCTAGTTCCCAAGAATGTGACTGGTGGTTCTGAGTAAGGGCCATTTGGACTATCCATTTTCCGACGCCGAGTGCAACAAAGATCAACGTGGTTCGCGCATGATCCTAGTATTAAAATGATGTTAGCTGTGCCAAATTGCACGGGTGTACACGAGAGGGTACTGCATGGTAATACGTTATCCAAATTATGATGTATTCCGAACCACTTTGTGGGCAACTTGATGTAAGTCATCTTCGCGGTTACGCCGGATAGGGCACCATGCCAATCACCTTGAACCCGCCGACAGCCGGCCATACTATAGCTCGCCGTCTTTTTGTCGGAGATGTTGTCGGAGATCAGCGGATGCTTCACTAATTGCCCTGGTAGAGCCAAGACAAAAGCCAGTAGTGCAGCCATATTTACTTGATGTAATGATAGCTCAATGCCAGGGTAAGCCATGGTTGTGGGGAAGTCATAAATACTGAAACCCCTGGATCGGAAGGAATAGGCTAATGCGTTCAACTGAGATAGCTCACCTGACCGTCCGATGCGATTTCCAATAGCGAGTTCGACAGAACCTGCATCTCTTCCCACTTTACAACCGGGCTGAATTCGAGACTCTCGATCTGGGCTAAGGGGCTCATTTCTTTTAGTTTTATTGTCCATTCGCTAAGTTCATCTTTATGTTTCTTAGCCTTTGCAGGTCGTACAAGCAAAATTCTGTGAAAGCGTTAAGTTAAAGGCACGTTCAACAAATGATCAGCACAAACCTGAGCGGTCGCTGCGAGCTCGGGTTAGTCGAATGTTGTATCGTCACTTTGCGAAATTTGTGACTGCTTTTGATCAGAGACATGACCTGTCATATAATTAGTTTCGAACCAGTGGACGCTCTCGGGACCAATATTTGACATACGTAGGACATTGCAGGCTACGGTAAGCAGTTGAATGACGACAAATCTTGCGTTGATAACTGCAGTAAAGTAAGCCGAGGGCTAGGTGGCACGTTTAGTATAAAGCATCGTATGCAGTGTGTGGCAGTGTGTGGCAGGGCGTGCACTGCCCGCATGATTTCGGACACAAGAGACCGCCCGATCGCCGGACTTGGGCGTAGCTTCGGCTGATTAGCGGGACAGCAGCCGCTGGATACCTCGTAGATACCCGTGTGGTATGTAGCCAGGCAACCACCTAAATCAGATGACTATATTAGGCAGGTAGACGCTGTTGCAGGCTGATGCCACTAGATTATGGCGGTGTGGTGACAGAACGCAATGTTCAGCTGTTCCAAGCTGCTTCACCTAATAGGTTCGGTCAGGTGCTGCTGCTGTTCAGCCTCAGCTAAACCTGTATATATACAGCACCACCTCCATAGCTCAGTCTACAAGCTTTCACCAACTTTGAATGTTCGTTCATGTGGACAATGAGATCACAGGACTTTTCTTCTTCTCCTATGAACTTGCCTGTTTTGGTGGCGTGCGGCATTTTTCGTATTCAGGCAACTATTGCGAAATAAATGGATTGAATCTGCAGCACGGAACTGGGTAGAGGATAGGTAGGCAATCGTAAGGCAGATAGGTAGGTCCCGAATCTTATTTGTGGTTACATTGCCATGCTTCATTTTTCGTTCGAGTCCTTGCGCAGCTGTGCGGGTCAGACTGGACCTAGGCGGCTACTTCTTGCGACTTCACCGCTTTCGTGGCTTTTCAGCAAACTCACCCCCCAAAATTGTAGCCCATTCGTTGGCTCGATAATCACGGCACACTCGACTGCAGTCGATGCAACGTTAGTAGAGAAGGGCCTATCAGAGTATCCCAAATTGGGTCCATAAAATCCCCCAACCATCCTGGCTGATACAGCTGTGCATTATGCTTGCTTGTTCTCTGCCGCAACACACCCCTTTTCAGCTGTTCATGTCAGTTCCCATGAGGCCAGCAGATCTAAGTACGGTGAAGATGAGTACGCGCAGTCCACTTAGCCACCGCATCATCGTTATCCTCACAAAACTTGCGGCTCTGCTTGGCTGGCTATTACAAATCACACCATAGATCTATGTGCGCTTAAACTCTCGTGAGAGTTTTATTAGTTCCTAGTCTCATAGCTTACTTGCACACAGATAAAACTACAAAAGTTTGCCACCAACAATCAGGGCAGTGTTCCTCGCTACCGAAATTTCTCGTTCTGTAACTCGAAACACAACGAAAATTGGGTCCTATCAGTGTCGTGGGATCACGAATACATAGCTAGTTATGGAGCATTTGAACCTGACTCTGAGTGATGTTTTTCATGTGCCATACCTCCAAAAAATGTATCAACCTAGACCAGGTCGCAACTTTCACACATGGCCACTGGATGAACACTGGAAACTGGATGAGAGTACTAACGAGTTCAATCTACAAGACGCTACGGGAGATGAAAAAGAATTTACGGCATTTCTCCAGTCATGGTTGTTCTTTGGACTGCTTAGTACCATCATATTCCTTGGACATGGTAAAAAGGTGGAACAAGAAGACTTTAAAGATAAGAAGCTGATCACGACGAAGAAACTCAAAGATTATCTAACTCGGTGGGAGGAAGCCGAAAGAGAGAACCCCAGCGGACAAACAATGCGTATGATTCGAGCCCAACTCATACTCGATCAAGCCCGTGTCATTGTTCTGAAATATTGTTCGGTCGACAGCGAAGTCCCGGGCACCAAACCATCTTACCCTTACCATGTCACGTCCGCAGTTGCCTTGTCGCTTATGGTTTTGGGAGAGACGTTGAGTGCTGCAAAAGACAAGATTGTCGAGCGTGTCGGATTTGCTGTTCGTGGATGGCATGGAGACGCCAGTGAGGGATGGGGCACACCACAAATTCTTCTCGAGGAGATGAGACTTGCGAACTGGTGTCAAAGGACCGTTTACGTACTTCAGAAACAACTGAAGACCAACGCCACAGCCCTCCTCGCTGCCTATGCCGCAAACCTAGATACGCATAAAGATATCAACGAACATCAAGGCTGCACAAAGGAGAGATGTGAAAAAAAGGCTAAGGAAGAGAGCGGCAAATACGCACCCCAACACAGTGGCAAGTGTACCGGACAAAATTGTGAACAGCTAGGCCCGGACCCAGCTATTCTACGCAGAGCCATCGAGCGAGGCCAAATACCCATTCTCCGCCTTTCAGAGTCCGGTAATCGCTTAAAAGTTGATGTGGTTGAAGTTGCGCCCGGCGACAGCATTGCATATGTCACAATATCTCATGTTTGGGTAGATGGGTACGGGAATCCAGACGCAAATCAACTTCCACGTTGCCAACTGAAGTATTTCGAGAAGCTGTTTTCGCAGCTGAAAAACCATGGTTACGAGAGTGATCGCATCGACTTCTGGATTGATACACTTGCCGTACCCGTCGAAGATGATGAACTAAGAAAGACAGCCATCCAACAGATGTACGAAATATATACGCGAGCAAGATACACCATCGTTCTAGATAAAGGTCTTTGCCGTATGAGCCCACATCAGGTTTATGAAATGACTGCTATGAAAATTCTGGCCAGTGGGTGGATGCGTCGACTATGGACTCTACAAGAAGCTTATCTCAGCGGTCGATTGTTTTGCGCTTTTAAGGACGAGCATTTAGAGGATTTAGATGAATTGGAAAATAAGTACAAAATAGCAAACAGAGAGCTCACATCGAACATGGCAAGCGCCGCCAAAAACTATTTCCATCACATGATGGGTCAAGAACGCAAAGAGCGCCTCATCGAAATCAAACGATCTGATAATATGGCGCTCATTGCAAGCGTATGGCGCGCTGCTCATTGGAGGGTAAGTGATATTGCGTCTAGACGGGTTAGTACTGAATTGTTCAAAATATAGGCGACCGCTCATTCAGAACATGAAGTCTTAGCCATTGCAACGCTTCTAAACCTTGTGAATAGAAATACGTCCTTCGCAAAGACTGGTGTATCAGGTGTGATCCAATCGAAACCCGAAACGCAAACTGATCCAGACCCTCTCGAGGAAAAAATGAAAGAACTCTGGATTATTCTCGAGGAAGTCTACCCTGGTTCAATTCCGATGAGTATCATTTTCCTGCCAGGTGAAAAACTGTCTCTTGATGGATTTGGATGGGCACCAAAAACTTTTATGGCAGGAAGTGAAATAGACTACCCAGATTCATTGTTAATGTCTGCAAAACCAGCAAAGCTTGAGACCGAAAAAGGCCTCTTAGTACAATTTCCTGGCTTCATTTTACATACAGAGAACCCAAAAAGAACCATCGTCGATCCCAAATCAGACGAGTTCCAGCTAGCAACAGATAAGTCGCTCTCGGAATGGTACACAATCAGAGCAGCAGAAGGCAAAGCCGGCAATATCGCACTCGAGGAGAAATTCACTGAATCTAGTGAACTCGCGATCATCCTGAGCCGTAACCGACCGAGAGAAGCGCCTGAGATCGCCTTGCTTGTTGAGATTATCAAGAAAACTCCCGGGTCTGAATTCAAGGTGCATACCACGCCCACAACGTACCACGTCAGTATCATCCATCGAGTCTATATAAGCCGACTGTTGACATACAACGAATCCACCCAAGGCAACGACTCCCCTAAGATACGAGATAGGCTTTTACATGACATACGTAAAGGGAATGATGTGGTAATTGGAGAGATTCTGGAGTCTGAAACCAGCTGGTTGATCGGCGGCAAGAATATCTCTGCGCCAGGAGCAGACAATCCGGAGCCACATACACGTAAGCCGAAAGGCAGCATATTATGGTATCCGCTGAGAAGAAGAGAGAGAAGAAGCTTGAATTCGTGAGAGATGGGCTATGAACTGCTTATATACATGGCTGCTACCGATGGATGCTGCTGCCAAACCTCTTAAGCCACTTCCGAACCTCACTAATGCTGCTTCCGAACCTCCATTTGTTACTTCCGTAACACAGCAACTATTACTTGGGGTGGGGGAAGAAAGGGGCTAATGAAGACACGGCTCCTTTTTCGCGAAAAGCCCCACCAGCAGATCCTTCACATAAAGGATTCACGAGATCTTTGACCGACTGGTTCAGGAGACAATTGGGAGGGGAATAGATGTCGAGCTGCCGTCAACACCATCTTCCTTACCTGATAATATCGTTCATGAACTGTCATTTGCAATCGAATCAAACAAGAACATAGTCAAGCCAAAGGATCCCATGCCATTCTTTTGAGGCATACTTGTCTCTATATTGTCTGTGATAGTAAACATTTTTTCCTCTAGGCACAACATCCTTGTGTGTATCATAACTTGGCAGCTTAACCCCTGAGCCGAGTAATACATATGCATTAATTTGCGATGTAAGTTTGGCCGGATAAGCTGCTTGGGATTCTGTTACGGAAGTAACAAATGGAGGTTCGGAAGCAGCATTAGTGAGGTTCGGAAGTGGCTTGAGAGGTTCGGCAGCAGCACTCATCAACAGCAGCCATGTATATAAGCAGCTCATAGCTCATCTCTCACGAATGCAAGGTTCTTTTCCTCTCTTCATCTCTGCCAGTACCATATTAGACTCCATTCAAACCGTGTTCTTGCTAAAAATACTCTTTTGGTGTTGTCGAGAGATTGAACCTAGCTTCAGTACTTTAGTACCGGCCATTTGTTTTAGGTATTGTTTCTTATGTGTGTGCTACTACGTAGAAGTTACATATATTTCTCTTCTGTTATCGAGAGATTTAATTTGAAGCACAGTGATGAACGAAAAGGAACAGCTGAACGTGGATCTTTTGAACCACGTACATAGCAGAAGCCCAGACACACTTGATCTATTTCGATTCTCGACTGTCTACAGGAGGTTTTCTTTGAATTATGGCAGCGCAACAATAGGGAAACGCTGCGCGCCGAAAGAAGAAAAGCCCAACTCTGGAGTCGAGCTTTTGAATCGCAAACCAAGTCTGATCAAGCGTTCGGTGAAGTGCAAATAATGATGGACAGCTACACAGTCCCATACCCTACTGACGGCACCTGAGTTCTGAAGACAGGAGGCTGTCAACGATACACTCCAACTTCGAGGCAGTCATCTCGAATCCAATGAAACAGAGAAACCAGACAAGAGACCCATATTCCAAAGGCAAGTGTGGCGTAACCTTATCATGGATAGCCTAATGATAGTGCTGCCGTTAGCTGCGCGGTCATCCCGGTGACTGAATACACGGAAGCAATTCCTAAGACCTCTGTTCATTGAACTTCTGTGGTTTGCTTTGAGTGTAGCTAGGCGCAATAATAGGACGTATTGTATGTTTTAATTATCGTCCGGGTCCTTAACTTCTCTCCCTTCTAGGACAAGTCTTGAGTACTCAGCATCACGTCAGTCGCATCTTCTCTGAGATTGTGCTGAACCACAGTACTATCAAGACGCTCTTCTTGAGAGCTGTGCCGAGGCTGCAAAGAAGATCGCTGTCGCTTTCCGGCAGTTACCGCTCCTTTGACTGAATGGCTTAAGGGAGACTCTTGATGCGTATGCGTAGCGTTTGACCTGCCCAACAGCAACTTCTTGGACTTCTTGGAACCTGGAGACGTTGATTTGGAAGATATATCTTTGTAAGTTGGCAGTCTTGCGCGAGGAATGCCTCTTAACCTGTCGGCCATGCGTGTTTTATCATATTTATTCTTTCTCGAGTCATCAAGTAGGTCATCCTACCAAAGCTCCTCATCGTCGCGCAGATCTCCAGGAAAAAATTCGCGCAGGAGGCATCTCCCGAAGCCATGATAAGTATCTTCAAGGTCCATAAGACCATCCATTACCTTCTTCGAACGTATGCAGCCAATAAGCCTCAAAGGTATATCTCTACTCTCGGGTGTACGATCAATTGCTGCTACAACAGCGTTCTGGAACATTCCGAGACTACCTACTGCGAGGAGATACCAGGTGTTCCTGATGAGACCCGAGACAGTGATAAGTAGCACAAGCCAGCAGATTGATTCCAGACTACACAAAACCCAGGTGATCCAGAATCCGAGAGGAAGTCGCATCCACAAGAGCACTCTTCGACCAGGTCCTTCATTTTCCCCCTTTTCCACACTCGCGTGATCGCTCATGGTACGGCTTTTGCTCGGTCTTGCAAAGTTCTCCCAGGGGCGGGATGAACGTGGCGTGTCTGCAGCAGCAAGATCTTCCAAATCCAATGCTTCCCCTTGACCAAGTACAATCATCACATCGCGTGAACCGTTGCCACTCCATAGTGCCACATCCTTATTTGTTTTGCGTCGAGCAGAAAGCTTTTCTGCCTTCCACTGAGGTAATGCGCCAGCTATAAGCGCGAGAAGCGTTCCAATTGCTGTGACTAAAAATACGTCCCATGCTTGAAATAGTATGAAGGGTATCGCAGCGACGACCAATTGTACAATCATGACTAAAAAGCCTATGATTGTAAATTTTCGAGATGCCGGGGCAAGGAACCTGAATTGGTGTGGAACATGGTTTGGTTGAGCTTCAAAGATAGAGATTCGTAAGGCATAATTTTCCAAAGAATACTTTTCGGAGATTTGGCGTTCGTTATCTCGGAGAAGTCGACCTATCACCCAGTTTTTGTTATCTCTTGAATATCCGCTTTGCAAATTAAAGACTCTGACTGGATAATCTGGACGTGGTAGAAGTCTGCCTTCCCCAATCATGTTGACAAGTGCAGTGAAGGAGTAGGCAACCCAGCCGAACGAGAAGCATACAGGTGTGAAAAGACCACCAGTCGTTTGGGCCAGCGCAGCTTGAACAATATCACCGCCAATAATGAGCAAGACGGACAGAACGTCATTTGGACTCTTCCATTGTCTTGAGAGCGCGCTTGCCGTAGAGTCCATCGCCGCTGTTCTTTAGGAAGTGGAAAATTTGTTTCTCGGGTTAATTAATCTGCGAACGCGGTTGAGTTATGCGATCGAAGTTGAAGTCGTGGGAAGTTTGTTGGCTATTGTGCACACTCCAGATCGATGACCCGAAAGAGCGCCAACTCGGTTGACCGCACTTCACTTACAATTTCCAACAAGGCACACGAGGCCGAACCCGAGATCGCCGATCAGAGTGGATTCCATTGCATCCCGAGCGGGGCTGAACACGGAGCAATTTACGGAGTACTTCAGAAGTATCTTTTTGTATCCAGGTCTGCCTTTGCCTTGCATGAGTTCAGCCCAGAAATGTGGAGGTCATTGATGACGCTGGGCGTAGAATAATGCGGAGACTCAACCAATCGAAGCAATATCTCCTTCCCGCGCAGATCACATAAAAAAACCAAATGTGCAAAATCACTCTGGTGCAGCGACGCCGCATTAACGCCAGAAAGGCAGTACCGCCGGAAGTTGCAAAGAGTTGCTGAAAAGAAAGAGCTGTCCAGACCGACTATGGCCCAGCTGGAATGCCCAGGCAATCCGCCTGTTTATAGGGGTGCGTAATAGATTTACAGCGATTACCGCTAGGTCAAAAGGGATTGCCTGGGAAGGGCAGCTGCGTTAGCTGAAAGCCTCATACCTAAATCTCTGATTGAATCAGCCTAGACGGCTTGGTTATTAATCACAAGCCTGTCGTCGGTACAATACGGAAGGCTCCAAGCAGCCTGAAAGATGACCGATCGGACGGCGCCAGTGCACATTTACTTATTATAGTTTTCGGTGACCTTTCGTTTCTGTATGTTTCAGAAATCATTAGACGACACTGGCGATTGGTCATATCAGATGGAGAATCCAAATTACGTACATGGTGTATCAGCCGTACGTGTCTCAAATCGCTGCCCAAATTGGAAACCCTGGCATCAGGTCTAGATCACCTTCGTCAGAGGTGTCAGAAGGAATGCAACGCTAACAGCAGATTATAGGTGTTGATCTAGCTGATCACTTCTGATCAAACTTGATATTCTGTTGATGGAGCCTTGTTGATCTGATCAACCAAGTGACGGCGACATTTCTTTTGTCACCCCACTGGGCGTAGCTGCGCTGCGTATACGCTACCCACTTCTTGGTTCACGCTCGTGTAGCATCTGCTTCCTATCGTGGCTACACAATTGAAGAAATGATCAGAAAATGAGGTCCAGCAGACTTCACTAGCTCATGTAATATGTGAGGCCCATTCTAAGTGAAAGTCCTACAGCCCTGCTTGAGTGTGTCAACAATGTCTGAAAATTCTCGGTGGGTCTTCGGAGACTGGGAGCGCTGAATGTTTCCAGGTGATCTAGCTCCAACGTGCAGATGGATATAATATATTCCAGAATTCGCCATTGGTTATTCGTCGGTTGCGTAGTGTAGAGGTGATCACACTGGATTTTGATATCACGATTTTCCAGTAACCCCGGTTCGATTCCGGGCGTGACCTTTCCTTTTGCCCTCCGTTCAAAAAGAATTTAGATACCTTTTTGTATACCAATTCTAAAAGCCAATGATTGAAACAACGAACCTTTGTGAGCATTGGAGAGCATTATGCTTAAAGTAGTCAATTGGGGAAGCAGGATACCTGAGGGCTACTCTACTCTGCCCTAGACACTTAGGAGGAATGTTGAGTGAGATACTACCCATCACGCAAGGGAAACTGAAATGACAAAGTCAAGTAGCTTAGAATTTCATGTACTAAAGTTTTGGTATCGCTCCCACTTGCCCCCCCCCGGATGCAATTACACGCAGGACTGCCCCGTTTCTGCACGCAAGAACATGCTTCTCTCCCTTCCCAAGCTTCTCCCTTTCCCCACTTCCTAACCTCAAAATCTATCCATCCACCACGCCAAGTATCTCCACATGCTTTAGGGGCTTAAGTGCATGGCGTTATCTCCGCCCGCCTGACCCCAAACCTGTGTCGCCGTTGTCGCAAAGTACCGCACATCAATATCCTCATCCTGCTCGAGCTTCTCAAGGTTCGGCAGGATCTGTTGAGTGACGAGATTTAGGGCATGCGGGGAAGGCTGGGAGGTAGTTTGGCCTGGATAAATGCGATTAGTCACGAGAATGAGCTCAGGAGAGGGGGCGCGAGAGCAATACAAGGTGTTTGAACGGAGAAAAGAGATGGTGAAAAGAGGTGAGGAGAGGAGAGAGGATGGGTGAGCTCACCGGTCTTCTCAAGGGAAAGGATAGTGCCTTGGTCGGGAAGGCGCTTCAGGACGTCGACAAGGACAGCGTAGGATTTAGCGACGTTGAAGCGGATGTTCGGAATGTCGTCGGTGACAAGCTTGTCCATCATCGGAAGGATGGAGGACTCAATCACGGAGAGAGAAAGAGCGGGGGCAAGGGTCTTAAACAATGATATTAGTATGCAGTGTCAAGGCTTCATCGAGTCCGTAAGACACAGCAACTTACCGAAACAGCAAAGCAGGTGGTCATCCTGTACAGATAATTAGGATGTTGACCGAGCGCCATGACCTTGGGTACGATCGCTTCATTCGCCCATTCCACACCAAAGACTTCGGTCAGTTTCTTGAGATTCTGCGTAGATGCTTCCCGAATGGAGAAGACTGTGTCTCCGAGCCAGCTCATACATAGAGTGCTGAGCTTCTCGTCGAAGAACTTGACGCCCAACTGGCTGGCCAAGAGCGGGACATATTCGATAATCGCCAGTCGCACACGCCATTGCTTGTCTTCGGCTAGTTGAACGATGGCGGGAAGCAGGGACTGAGAGAGAAGCTCAATGCCAATGACATTATTGACGAGCTCCAGCTTGGAAATGATATTCAGGCGGACATCAGGAAAATCGTCTTTCAGCATCTGCAGAAACATCGGGAGCAGATGGTCTGTTGTCTCTTCCTTGCCAAGGATCGGGGCAAGGCCGCTGATTTGTGTACCGAATGCTGCACGTACATGCTGGGATTGATCCGATACCAAATCCTCGACAGCAGGCATTACGTCATGCAACAGAGGCTCACGCTCGAGCAGACTGCAGAACCCTAATCGCTACTATTAGAACGAGAACCAGACCTTAGTCATACGAGCAAGCTTACCGGGTATCTGTCCAGCAATTGCGCTCCGTACCTCGGCCTCCGTGTCTTTCAATAGCTTGACAAATGCTGGCACAAGATCCCGACTGACAACTTCTTCGTCTACAGCTTTAGCGATCTGGTATCAAAAGTTAGCAAGCACGTCAGAGAGCTGGCAATAAAACTGCGCCACCTTTTCAAATCTGTCGGCAACCATGTATCTCACTCTCCAGCTTTTGTCCTCAAACAAATTCCGTAAGGCAGTAAGAAGAACGCCATGACTCGACTGCTGCTCCTTCGGCACCACTTCCGCAATAGCTATGAGTATGTCTACGGTCAACAGTCGGACGCTGTCCTGGTCGTCGCTCGCAAGATGCTGGAACAACGGAATCATCTCTTCAATTACGATCGTAGCCGGCATCGCCTTAACAAACTTGGCCAGATTATTTGCAGCCTGTCGACGCACCATTGGAGTATCATCGTGGACGAGCTGACCGAATTGATGGCGTAGGCCTTCCTGAGATGGGGGTGTTGCTCGGCTGTAAGGGACATTATAAAGACCTGTAGCTGAGATTTTCGAAGTGAACCAATCCGCTTTGGAGAGGCGGACAGTGAGAGGAATAAAGTGTTCTTCGACCTGAGCTTGAGATAACTGCTCACAAATTTTGTTGAGGGACTCGACAGCCTGTATGCAAGGTTAGCCTTGGCGATGGGATTGTTTTCCTTGGATTCTGCCCGCAGACCTTTTCTCTGACTAGCGGCTCCTCGATGGCTGCCAGGTTTTCTAGAGGCGAAAGAAGTACATGTGCGTACTCCGGCCCACCAACGTATTCTACAAAACCACCGAGCTCCTCGCTAAGTGCAGTGAGGACTTCATCTTCATCTTCCACAGACTCTAGAAGACGAGATTCAGCGGTCAGCCCGTGCGCCAAAATTCGTATAGCATGATCGCAAGCTCCCAAGCCCACTGGCACTCACCGTCCAGGAAAGGTATTAATTCAAGCCTCGTCCTTTCTGCTCCCAGCGCCAAGGCAATTGTAGAGAGTCGGTGAATTGCATTCAGTCGTAAAAGGACATCATCGTGCTGAGCCACGGCGGTTAGCTGAGCAACAAGTATATGGGCATTGCTGGACAGGCTTACCTTGAGCTCATCGATGAGGACGGCAATAGGGTAAAGCTCCTCGTTCAGATCTTGTGAATTCATTTCCGCGTTCAGAAGAGTTTAAGGCAAGGTAAGGAACGTGAGAGCTCCCGAGTCCAGGGAAGCTCCAAGCTCTGCGCGAGCAAGAAGTCGGATAAATCGATGGCAGGGGTTGAAGTGGCTTGGCAGGAACTTGAAGGGGTTGCGAAATAAGACGGGACTCGCGCAAGGTCCAATCTACGCAGTTTTGTGAGTCTAAAGTGTCAAAGGTGTGGGCTTCCTAGACTGCAAGGAATTCGAAGTCGAGAGCAGAGGCAGGTGCCGTGATGCGTGCGACGGATGTAAAAGGCCAGCCGCAGAAGTTCACATTTGGTGTAACACGGCGCGTAGGGAGGACAAGCACATGTATTGGGGTGGGATGTTGATTGTTTGTGGATGGTGTTGCTCTCGTGCCCCGGATATTGCGTAGGTGCCTGACAGCAGTACCACCCTCATGTACCAAGGCATACCCACCCATATCAGTCCCGCAATTTCGAAGCTCGGCCAAAACACCGAACAAATTTCTATCGCTGATGTGAATATTTCACTCGAATCGGCTATGCATCCCTATCGCTCCTGTCGGACATAAATCTCGATCTCTGCTTCTCTCGAGATTGCAAGCCTTTCTACTGCCCAAGAAATAGTCATTCTCAGAGCCGAAAATAAAATTGAGTCACTGCAGCTTTTCAGACATCCTTCGACCCCAACAATCTACTCACGGGCCGAGGCCTCTCGAGCGAGGCGCGAATATACCAAGATGCCTACCATCGCCGTGAATAAGGCGGACCTCTTCAAGGCTTTGGAGAAAGAGTGCGTCCTCCCAGCAACAAAAGTACAGGAAATGTGACTGAGACCCCAAAGGTACACAACAGAAGAGTTCGATGAGCTATGCTTTGACTTTGGTGGGTACGTGTGCATATTCCTATCAAGATGAAGCTGACAGTGTCACTCTTTAGGCATTGAACTCGACGAAGACGTGAGTGGGTCCTGCGACCACGAAAAAGCGTGGCGAACCAACGCTGAGAGATGTTAGACAACCAACAGCCAAAGACCCGTGGTAGATGGAGTACAAGAGCTACCACAGCTGAAGATAGAGATCCCGGCCAATCGGTCCGTACGAGCAACTCAGAAAAATGAAAGGCTGCAGCTGATTGAGGGACCAGCTATGACATGCTATGCTTTGAAGGCATTGCCATGAATTTGAGAGTCTTCCTTGGGAAAAATGCATTGCCAAACTTCAAACTAGCCCCACCTTCTGATGGTGAACTTGAGACTACCTATGTTAGCGAAGATGTATGGTAGGTCAAGCTCCGGCAGAACTTCAGTGACTAATACGTGCAAGACTGCAAGAATACGCCCATACTTTTCCTGCTCAATACTTCGAAACATCAAATTCACCAAAAGTCGTTACGAATCTTTCATTGCTCTACAAGACAAGCTCCATCAGAATCTGGCGCGACAGCGGACGTTGGTTGCAATAGGTACTCATGATCTGGACACCATTGAAGGGCCCTTTTCCTACGAAGCATTGCCACCAGAACAGATCAAATTTGCCCCTCTGAATCAGACCAAGGAAATGACCGGCAAAGAGATGATGGAGTTTTATGAGGCACGTGATGTTTTCCTTTTGGATACTTTCATTCAAATTAACCAATCGCATAGAAAGACAGACACCTCTCGAAATACCTACACATAATCCGGGACTCTCCTATATATCCCATCATCTACGACTCGAACAGAACCGTCCTTTCCATGCCTCCAATCATCAACAGCAACCATACCAAAATCACCTTAGAGACTAAGAATGTGTACATTGATATCACGGCCACGGACAAGACGAAAGTTGAAATTGTAAACCACATGCTCGTTGCCATGTTTTCAATGTACTGCGAAGAACCGTTCACCATCGAACCAGCCAAGATCGTCTCTCCCCATAACAACTGCAGTCGCAAAACCCCCGACCTCACACCCCGCCCCACACAAGCCAGCATCGACTACATCAACGAAGTCTGCGGCCTCTCGCTGTCCGCCGACGAGATTTGCAAACTGCTCGAGCGCATGTGCTACCAAGCCACCCCGTCCACATCTTCGCCAGGGATGCTCGACGTCCAAGTGCCCATCACCCGCGCCGACGTCCTCCACCAAGCCGACATCATGGAAGACGTGGCGATCGCGTACGGCTTCAACAAGCTGCCGCGCCACTTCCCCAACAAATCCGCCTCCGTCGCCGCCGCGCTCCCGATCAACAGGCTCGCGGACATCGTGCGGCACGAGGCCGCCATGGCGGGCTGGGCCGAGGTCATGCCGCTCATCTTATGTTCGCACGACGAGAACTTCGCCTGGCTGCAGCGGCGTGATGACGGTAGCATGGCAGTGCGGCTCCAGAACCCGAAGACGGCCGAGTACCAGATTGTGCGGACGAGCCTGTTGCCCGGGCTCCTGAAGACGGTGCGTGAGAATCGGCATCATAGCGTGCCGATGAAGGTGTTTGAGGTGAGCGATGTGTGCTTCAAGGATGAGACGCAGGAGCGCAAGGCGCGGAATGAGCGGCATTTTGCGGCGGCGTGGTATGGGAAGACGAGTGGGTTTGAGGCGGTGCACGGGTTGCTTGATCGGGTCATGTTGATGCTGAAGAGTGCGTTTTTGACCAGAGAAGAGGGTCTAGCGAATGATAAGGTGGAAGGTTACTGGATCGAGGAGGTTGATGGTAGGACTTTGGACCGATGATCAATTGAGATGCCTATGGGCTGATGATGTGAACAACAGATCCAACCTTTTTCCTTGGTCATGCTGCAAGTATCAACCTCAAGCTAGGCGGTAAGCGACATGTCATTGGCATCTTTGGCATGTTGCATCCGACAGTCCTGAAGAACTTTGATTTACCGTGGGTCATTTGCTCATGTCGAATCACCGCTTAGCTGACATATACGCTGCAGATATCCGGCCAGTACGCTCGAAATCAATTTAGAGGTCTTTCTCTAGCCATGGGAAAGTCGTCAGCGCTGTTCAAGATGCAGGAGCGAAACATCTCATCACGATGTACGGATAGATCATCAACAGAATACCACGCATTTTCAAAGTCACACTCAAGGCTCACAATGGAGATGGATGGGCTTCGCAACTGCTTCTTCATCCCGCTTTCCATATCGTGGTTGCGCTTGCTGCTAGATCTAGCGACTGCTGTTGTTGAAGGTATATGATGAGGTACGTGTTCCATGGCAGGAAGGTTGCGTAGCAGAAGGAGGCAAGACTTGCGGTAAGCCGACGCACCCATACACATCAAGCACTCGTCACGCGAGAGGTGCAGTGCAGCGTCATCCGTTGGTCATACTGGAAGGAGAGCAGGGAGGACCGGTAGTGCATTAGAGCGTGTGTACCGTTGCATTGCTTCCCCGCCTTTTCTCGAAGGCGGCGCTCTGCTCGCTCCCATCTCTTCGCCTTCCAAACATTCGTACCAGCCAACATCGTAGAACTGTCCTGCTATTCATGCCCGAGCTTCATCGTCATGGCCAGCGGTCTCCCACGTCTTGCTCGATAGCCGTCCACCACTGCCACTTCCCCTCCAAGCGCGCGCGCGCGCGTTACAATACGCGCCATGTCTAATCTCTCCGACTTGCTGAACCCGGCACCTGCTTCCTCATCCAAACTCGCCTCGGACGCGCCGAATTTGCCGTCGCATTACTCTAGCGACAATGGCGACGCGGTTCGCGTGGTTGCTGGGACCACATACGACGCGGCGAGCGCGCTGACGGCGTTGGCTCATTCTAGCCCGCCCGTCAACACAACTTGGGGACAACACTCTCCTTCCACACACGCATCCCTTCCTCACCTGCAGTCGGGGGATCAATACACATCTAGACGGTATTCGGATGGTCGTCCGAGCAGTAGTTATGGCATAGCTGCCGCACCTGTGGAGCCGTCACCGCCCCTCGAGCGATCTGAGCAGCCCATCTCACCTACACTTGAGCAATATCATCACGGATCCAAGTCGCCAAGAGAACAGCGCAGACAATCTTCGCAGGCGAGGTATTCGCCTCCGCCGCGGCTTGCGCCGATACAGGGGCTCGGATTGCCGTTGAGCGAACAAGTGATCCAGGAGCCAGACGTTCACAAACCAGAGACCTCAGGAGTCACCAGTCCACCAACATTTGACTCAAATCAGCATAGTCGCAAACACTCTGTGAACGAAATGGCTGTAAACCAGGAGCCTCCACACACGTCCATCGAGACTCCAGCCGACCAACTCAGACAACCCTCACCCACAACGGCGGACACAAAAGCCGGTCTACTACAGCACAACTCTTCACTTCCGGAAACCGTTCCAGTTTCTTCGCCCATAACCCACATCAAACCAGAGCCTTCTGCGACTCCACGAGAGAACACACCTGCAGCTGCGCCCAGCCTCGATCCAGAAACTCTGAAGGCTGTTGAAGCTCTCAAAAACGAGCACGGTCTGCGTGGCAGTGGCGTGCGCAAGCAATCCTCGCCTTCCGTTCCCGCAATGCCAGCAGAAACCAAGCCTGCTGTCACTACTGGTAAAAAACGACCTGCTCCCAGATCCACCAAGAAGGGCACCGCCGCCATTAAAAAACCCACGAACAAAAAGCGCAAAATCGACACCGCCATCGACACTGGTAGCCCCGCTGCCACACCCACATCTGCTCACCCGACCGCCCGCTCTGCCACACCCTCTTCACACACCTCCAAAACCCCCGCGCTCCGCGCCGGCACCGCCGCTGCGCTGCCCTCCTCCCCCGCCCGTATCCCACCTGCCGCAGCAGCAGCAGCTGACTCAGCTGGCTCCGGTGCAGAAGACTTCTCCGAGGACGAGGACGCCGCGACGGACGACAATGCGCGGTACTGCATCTGCCGACGGCCCGACAACCACACGTGGATGATTGCGTGCGACGGCGGCTGCGAGGACTGGTTCCACGGCAAGTGCGTCGACATCGCCGAGGCCGACGGCGATCTCATCGACACCTACATCTGTCCGAACTGCAAGCAGGCGGGGCGCGGAAACACGACGTGGAAGGCCATGTGTCGGCGCGACGGGTGCCGGCGGCCGGCGCGCGTGGGCGGCGCGGGCTCGGGCAAGCGAGGAGGCAGAGGCGGAGGTGGGGAAAGGAGCAAGTATTGCAGTGAGGAGTGCGGCGTGCGCTTCTTTCGCGAGAAGCTGGGCCTGGAGGACCGCGAGGGACAACAGAAAGGCGCTGCGGGCGGAAAGCGGGGAGGACGAGAGCGGCGCAAGAGCAACTTCACCGAGCCCACCAGCGCCACCGCCGACGCGGACGAGGACGAAGCATCAGCAGCAGCGGATCTCGGCTCGCGCGGCGGCGCGCTACGTGCCGGCGAGGTGGCCGCCCTCGTCGACGCCGTGCCGGACCTGGCCTCCTTCCGCGCGCTCGGCGATGGCGTGCTAAGTCCGCCGGCCACGATCGTAGAGCCGGAGGTGGATGATAGCGGCAACGCGCACGATGCTACCACCGCCACCGCGCGCGACCCCGCCGCAGCCTTTCTCAATGCCCCCGAGCAGCAGACGCTGGCTGGCATTGCGGCGCGCAAGGAGGCGTTGCGCAGCCGGCACGCGCTGCTCAAGGCGCGCGAGCGCTTCATTGTCGAGTGCAAGGAGCGGCACGGGCGCGTGGCGGCGCGCGAGGGCGTCGAGCCGAAGCATGTCTGCGGGTATGACGCGCGGCTGAGCTGGGGCGATGCCGAGTTCGGCGCGTGGGTGGAGCGGCGGAAGGTGCGGACGGCGGCGAAGTTGCTGCAGCAGCGACAAGATGGCAGCGGCGATGTGATGATGACGAATGGAGATGGGGCGGTGGATGGGGTTGAGGATGATAGTGAGGGCGAGGTGTGCATGAAGAAGAAGTGCGCGCGGCATTCGAATTGGAAGCAGCTCGTGCTGCAGGACGTGCGGTTCGAGGTCGCGGACGTTGGGGACGAGATGCGTCGCGTGGATAAAGAGGAGCGCGAGATGCGGGAGCGGGCGATGGTGCGGTGGCGGGAGAAGGTAAATGGCAGTGAGAATGGCGCGTGGGTCGAAGTTGTGGATGGTGGTGGGCAGGATGGTGCTGCGGAGGCGAAGGATGATGGGGAGGCGATGCAGGTTGACACAGAACATGGGCTGGAGAGCGCGACGTGAGGTGGATTACGGTGCTCTGGACTGGCTGGGTCGCAGAAGGAGGGATGAGTTGGAGGCCGTACCGGTACTGGTTCGTTGATAAAGTCGGTCCCACCTGGCTTTGACTCAGAAGGTTCATTCTATTCCTTCATTCCATCAAGATACCCCAATTTATGTATTTCGGTACAAAACTACATATTTCAGCTTTGAATATTTCACCACGTCGCCTCAGAGCATCTAGCACACGGATAGCTCCGCGTACGAATACGTCCAAAAGTTCGAATACGAAGGCAGAGTCCTGATTGTACTTCAGGGGAGTAGTTGGCGAGCTGCTCTTACGGGCAAAGTATGGATATCACGATGTAGAAAACCCAGTCAATTCCTCTGAATTTGGGTTCCAGAAAGTGAAATTGTCAGCGCCGTCACTGACCATGGTTATCAACCGGTCAAGTAATCCAAAGCAGAGCACGGAGATAAATAGAATTTGTTCTTACGGAAGGCGAGATGCATGGCTGACTTTCCAATACACGCAGAACGCGCAAGATGTCTAGGAAATAAATGTGCGTCTTAGGTAGGGGGCAGGACTAGACTCTCTCCATCTAAATTTCGCGAAATAAGATTTTGAGAGGTCGAAGAATGGGAATTCAGAGCGTAAGATGGCAGTCTAGCCTTGAAGGACACGGAAACCTGGTGTTGATCATGGAAGGAAACTCCTGTCAGTGCAAGCATTCTCTCCCAGTATTCGTAGGACGTTGAGGCTAAGTATTAAGGGTCACGATTCCTCTATTGCAGTACCTCAGGTACATATGTCTGTGGAGGTATCCATCCCTCTCAAAAGTGCTACGACGAAAGGAAACAGTTCAGTTGCAGTACGCCGATTTTGAAGATGCGCCGCGCATATAACTTTGCTTAACAACAGCATATTTTCCGTCCAAATATATAAAAATAAATAAATGATTGCTTCTATAATTATCAAATTGAGGTCATTTTACAGCGATTTGGACTAAGAAAATGTAAACTTTTTAAGTGTTTTAGCACTTGTTCAAATACGTTTTCGAACACCTAAGCACCTGTAGGGGCACCTGTTGGAGTATCTGTTCAAGCACCTGTTCAAGCACTTGTCTTGGTACATGCTTAGACAGTTGTTCGAATAGGTGCTTGAACAGGTGCTCCTACAGGTGCTCCTACAGGTGCTTGGCCAAAACACCGAAAATTTTATTATCGCTTAATTCTATATATTTTGACGGAAAATATGCTGCTTATGAGTAAATTTGTGTGCGCAGTGCATCTTCGGAATCAGCGAATGCGAGGATATTCAGGAGGTTACAAAAAATTTATTGGCATCCCTTGGCTGATCTAATTGAGAAGACTCTCATCCAAATGGCTGAATTCATTATTTACTAGTTTCTTAATGAGGGACTCCACAACTTGAATTGAGAATTAATGTCTGTGGAGAATTTTGGCGCAACACTTCTGACAAGCTCGACCAGAACCTTGACAGGGGACTCCGTAACTTAAATTCAGGCTTCCAATACTGTACGGAGTTTGGGTGCAACATGTTTCTTGACACTCTCATTTTGCATGCATGTAAGACTAGATGTGGACGAGCAATGCTCTCGCGCTCAACATGGTCGTCATCGGCGGCTGTAACGGCGTCGCCCACGTCTGGTGAATTTAGCTCATGCATTCACTCGATCTGAGTCTCCCCGAAGCGCTGATGCGTAGGTATGTGGCACACGTATCAGGGAAACAGCACGTTAATTGACTACTCTGTAATGCTGAGCAAGTGACGTTGGTCACTGTGCTCCAGTGGAACCGTCTCAATCTTGTGGTGAGGTTGAAGTGGAGCGTGATCGCCTTGTTTCATTTCCTTTGAATTAGCAGAGCCAATCAGAGTTGTCGCGAGAAAGCATCGCCACGATTAGAACGCTGTTTCCCCTGACTAGACGCATTTTGGCAGGCGAGGATCCACCTCTGCCGCCGTCAACGTTCACCCTGGAGTACCTCGCCTCACCGGCATCGTCGGAATCTGAAGGCAGAGTATTCCCTCATGTCGATGCATCTGGGGTAAGAGCGTAGAACCGCGCGGGCTGCCTTTGCCAAAAGACGCTTGGGCACAAGTTGAAAGCTGTACAGCTGTGTGGCTTCAGCCCACTCACTCTCACAAAGCGGTCAAAGAAACATCGAAACATGGCATTACGTTCTCCACAGATTGACACTGACCAATTTGACTGGTTCCTGCATCAGTGCTAGGTCCCCCGGAAAACTCAAGTGAGCAGCCATTCACATCACTTTGTTCGTCCGGCGGCTGATTCGCGCCATGCTCGCGCTCCGATGCTGCTCCTGGACGCCAATCCCTATTCCCGTGCCCTCGGCCGCTAAAACGTCGCTGCAGACAGGGCTTAATTTCCCATGTTTCTTTTAAGGCGTCTCGCTGTCCTCTATGCTTCGCCTCCCTTCTACACACCTCCCTCCCACTGTCTTCCACCTCTCCTGACTTCGGTCGTCCGTTCCTTGAACAGCAAGAATCCCAACTACTACTATCATTAATATATCTGATCTTTTCTCCTGTTCATTCATCCTTTGACCGGAAATAATTCAAGATGCGTTACGCATTCATCACCGCCGCCCTCCTGGGCCTTGCCTGCGCCGAGTCCACCGTCTACGAGACCGAGACTGATACCATTACGTCTTGCGCACCGACCGTCACCAACTGCCCGGCCCGCTCTCACACTTCCACCCCTGCTGCGGAGAGCACTCCCACCTCGGTTGCATCTGTCCCCGCGGTTCCCTCATCCTACAGCGCTTCTTCACCAGCTGCTTCTCCGTCAGTCCCGAGCTCCGCTGGCGCTTCCACCCCGGAGAGCAGCCCTGCTACCGGCTCGTCCGCCCCCGCGGTTCCCTCGTCCTACAGCGCTTCTTCTCCCTCGGTTCCGAGCTCAGCTGGTGCCTCCACTCCGGTGAGCAGCCCTGCTTCCAGCCCATCTTCGCCGAGTGGCTCCGCTCCCGCCTACTCTTCCCCGGCAAGCTCTGCCCCGGCCGGCTCGGCTCCTGCTTCGTCGGCCCCTGTGAGCTCTGCCCCAGCAGGCTCGGCTCCTGCCGGCTCTGCCCCCGCCAGTCCGGCACCAGCTTCTTCCGCTCCCACTGGCGCCGCTCCATCTTCACCAGCGGCTTCCGTCCCAGCCAGCTCTGGCGCCGCATCTGTTCCGGCTGCCGGTCCCAGCTCGCCTGCCAACTCCGCTCCGGCAGGTGTTGCTCCTTCCGCCAGCGCTCCCGCCGGTACTGCCTCTGTTGCCAGTTCCTGCGCTTGCTCTCCTAGCACTGTCACCGTCACTGTAAGTGGTGGTGCTAGCGCTCCTTCTGGCTCCAGCGGCAGCAGTGGCTCTGCTCCTGGCGCTCCCGCTGGCACGGGCTCTTCTGGCAGCTCCCCTGCCGGTGGTTCTTCGGGCAGCTCTCCTAGCTCCGGCTCTTCTGGAAGCTCTCCTGCTGGCGGTTCATCGGGCAGCTCTCCGAGCCCCGGCTCTTCTGGCAGCTCCCCTGCTGGTGGTTCCTCGGGTAGCTCTCCTGCCAGCAGCTCCTCAGGCAGTTCTCCTGCTGCCGGTTCTTCTGGCAGCTCGCCTGCTAGCGGCTCTTCAGGCAGCTCTCCTGCTGCTGGTTCCTCAGGCAGCTCTCCCAGCCCAGGCTCTTCAGGCAGCTCTCCTGCTGCTGGTTCCTCAGGCAGCTCTCCCAGCTCAGGCTCCTCTGGCAGCTCTCCCGCTGCCGGCTCTTCGGGCAGTTCTCCTGCTGGCAATGGCTCTGGTGCCGGCTCGGCCGCTCCTTACCCCGTTTCTGGTGCAACTGGTGCCAACTCTGGTGTCCCCTACCCTACTGGCGCCAGCAGCTTCGCCTCTGGCGTTGCTTCGCCCACTGGCATCGTGCCCAGCTACACCAAGGGCAGCTCATCCTCGCCATCTGGCCCGGCTACTTTCACTGGTGCTGCTAGCTTGAACAACGCCGGCGCTTTCGTTGCTGGTGTTGGTGCCTTCGCTGCCCTTCTCTTGTAGGATGTTGGTAGCATCATGATGAACTAGTTGGTCGTTGGCAGACCAACCCCTCTGTATATTCTAACGGTCTGCCTCGATCTCACGCTTGGGCAAAGGGCAAAAGGACACGAGGCGTGGATGGTGTGCTTGTATACATCTACTACCATGGTCAGGTCAATATTTTTTCATTTCCATTTAATACTACGGGCAATGCGTCATAGGGCGGATTCGCCGTTGTATCTTAGCATACTAATTGATTATTTGCTTGGCTTGCTTTTACCTTAAACCTGGCTATGTGAAGTTGCAGGAAACTTTACGTCGATGCCTTGAATTACGCCTAAGATTCCGGGGTACTGCGACAATACAGACAGAAGTAGGACCTCTGGAACGTGGAGATGGTTTCTGGCCTTTGCCCTCGTTGGCTCTTGAGGAATAGGTCGCTTTACTTGGTGCGCACCTGTGCCGATGCTATTGGAACTCAGCCTGATCGTAGCAACGTGAGCCAACCCTAATGAAGCATGAGCTATCTGTGGTACAATTTCGATGATAACGCCAATTTTCACGGCACCGGGATGGACTTCCGCTACGTTGGATGGACCTTCCCTTTCGCCCGTGTGCTGTCACATGTAAGCATGTTGATGCAACCTATCAATGGACTGATTGAAGCATGTCGAAGGGCCACGTACATGCAAATTTAATCTTAAGTCGCGACATGTTATGACAAAGATATATGACCCTCGGCTACCGTTGTAAATGACAACGAATAGTAGTCTCTCCTCTTTCACCATTAGAGTTCCAGATTTAACATCATTACAATTAGTGTCTGAAACGTCCAAGCTTCTTACAAAACTCGACATGATCATTATTTGGATGACCTATTTGGTATTTTTGATGGCTCAACCCCTTGTCGCTGTTACTCTCGACAAGTCTTACCCGTCTACTAACAGCTCTGATATCAGCTACAGTCAATCCATTTTCGGGAGCGGGACTCTCAATCTTGTCCAGTGGGATTTTCCATCGCAATTTGAACTAACGTAATACTGACTGACATATTAGGAACCTTACTGTCAGCGAACTCACTCGACGTATTAATTCACCAACCGACCCAGAACTTTTCAAAAGAGTACCTGAGGGTTCACGGCCTGCCAATCAATGCCCACCACCAAGGTCATCCGAAGAATATTCAGAATTCATTTTCTCTAAGTGCAATAACGAGGATTATACAAATGCCTTCACTATACGCTGTGCGCGACCGGAGACGTTGGGCAGAAGACGCATGTCCCGCTCAGGCGACGCTCACTGCAGTCCAAATGAATACTGTATAGATGCGTATTGGGAAGGGAAAATCACCGCCTGGTGTACATCTCAGACCTCTTTTGAGGCGCCCATCGGGACGCGGCGAACAACCACTACCCGCATCTTCGCTATCTCTCACGGATTGGATGCCCGCGGCGGTCAACGCGTCCATCTCATCCTAAGTGAATCCGCTCATCAGGAAGCAAGCTTCCACGCGCATCAAATTTCTATGATGGCAATGAATGATCAAGCACATATCTTGGGAGACCTGGTCACTTGCACCAGCTGCGCTTCTCTCACTTTGGATAGGACGCCATCAGGAACAACTAGAATCGAGACGTTTGTAGCGGCACACGGGGCCTCGGAAGCAACGGCGCACGGGTTTGTTTGGCGTCCTAACCTCCTACGATAGTTGTTAATTGGCTAGTGTGTAGGCTTGGGAATTTCCAGAATAGTCAGGAGAATAAGAGATCCACTGCGCAGGATTGTTAAGGTTAAAAGTAAACACACAAGAGATAATGACATTCTTGGGGGAAAGCTAGTTTTATTAAAGACCATCTATCTGATATTCATATAATGTGTCTGCAAGTTGATGTCGAGACCCTAACAGCATCAGCTGCCACATTGCAGTCTGTCAAACCCAAGCATTTTAGAGAGCCAAGCGAGCAGGCTCTTGTCCAGCGCCGATGTATTCACAGCGTTCTTTCATCAAGGCTCGGCTTTGGTAGACTTCTACCATTTGCCAGGAGTTCAAAAGCCGGCCAGGAAACGGTCAAAGCCCCAAACACAAAAATGAAGCTCCACGGAGAAGCGTGATCGTTGGTAAGCTCAATATCCTCTGGCCAGTCACGCGAATTTGAGAAGACCGTTGAAACGCGGGAGATCCGAAGCTCTCCATATGCAGATGCGTGAACTCCTCGGAAAAGCGGCGCTCTGGCGCAAAGTCGGAGCTGATATGCCGGGGGTTTATGACTGCTATGGCGCTAACCAACCTTCGGTGCCCCTGGTTCCTTTAATAGATTGCCTGGTATGACAGAAGTCCTGATGCAATACGCCGTGCTGACCAACGTTAACCTTGTGATGGCTAACATACCTAGCAAAGGGGCGTTGAGAAGGCTCAATGTTCCAGCGCAGTATGACGGTGTAGCCGGTGAAGCAGTGACATCTCGAAACCCCGGATAACGGTAGAGATAGTGTAACCTTCCCTCCAAGGTCTGAATCTAGGTATATAATTCCCTTCTACTGTACCAGGTGTGATTGTTTCTCCTCAACATCAATACCGTCAACTATCTCGAACTACAAAAGACAAACATATCTCGAACCTCACCATCTCTCCCAATCCCAAGCAATACAAAATGTCCAAAGAAGCAAACACGCAAATGGAGCACATTTCCCCCTCCGACCTCCGCTCCATCTCCTACCGCGTCGCCTACCTCAAAAAGTTCCTCGACTTCACCTCCGCCGACGGCGCCGCCATCCAAGCCAGCGCCTCCATCCTTGCCCCCTTGCTCCCCGCCCTCCTCGACGCCGTCTATAGCAAGCTGCTCGCCTTCGACATCACCGCCAAAGCCTTCGCTCCACCACAGCCCGGCCTCAACGACGGCGCCAAAGCAGCTTCAGTACAAGAACTAACGCTTAACCACCCACAGATCGCGCACCGCCGCGACTTCCTCAAGCAGTACCTGCTACGCCTGGTGCGCGCCGAGGGCGGCTGGGACGACAACGCGCCGCTGTGGACGTATCTGGACAACGTGGGCATCATGCACACGGGCGAGGCCGCTGGGTTTGCGCACCGCGCGCGCCGGCCGCAGCTGCGGGTCGAGTATGCGCACTTGGGCGTGCTGCTGGGCTATGTGGAGAACGCGGTGGTCGGGGCGGTGATGGGGGCGGAATCGCCTGGGGTAGAAGAGCGGGTGGAGATGGTGCGAGCGTGGAATAAGTTGTTGTGGATCCAGAATGACCTGTTTGCGCGGCATTACGTGGTTGATCGGGATTCGAAGTATGCGCCGAGGGGCTCGACGGCGCTGGCTCAGGTGAGTTTGACCAATGATTTAGGCTTGACCATTGTGGTTGAGACAACGGTCTGACTGATGAACTCTTGCAGGTGGCGGATGCTAATTATCCTGAATCGGCTCGCACGGCTCAACAAGTAACGAAGTTACTAGGCCCATTTGCGGGAGGATTTTTCGCGGTTGTCCTTTACCTCGCCTACATCAAAGTCACTGGAAGCTAATGGATCGTTCTGGGCGTTTGTTATTCAATGGATTGCATCTTCAGCATGGCGCGATGGAGCTTCTCGATATTTCAAAAGCTTGTGATGCTTCATGTTTCTCCATTAGTATTAACAGGATCCAAACACTCAACTTCTTGTTTTCTTCGATATCAACTGCACGTCAATAGGAAAAATAAATTAATCATATCCCGATGACGAAACAGGATACCAATTGTCAATAAGCGTGCTCGGCCGTTATCGGAATGCACAGTGAACACACTTGCGGAAGCGCCAAGTTTAGGTAGCAAGCAATAGCTTCTCTATTGGCAAGCACGAACTCCTGTACTGTTCAAAGGCCAAGATAAGTGTCCAGGTTGAAAAAACGTTATGAGGACTTTATTTGCTTAGTGTATTGCACATCAGCCTTTATCGGCCACTGAACGCGCTACGCGTTGCCCTGGACAAAATATATGTCACACCACTATCGTTAAACAAGCTTTCATAACCCAAGCGCGATTTATTCAATTTAGACCTCAGAGCATACTTCATAATGCCTTTCATACGCAAAAGAGCCGCCGTGAGTCCCAGTCATGTCTTGGCATCATGCATGCAACTGAATTTTCATGGCTAGCCCACAGAAGACGACAGCAATTCAGACTCTACGCCTCGGCCAACAAGGAGACGGTCACCTGTTTCCGAGGATGACTCGGTTGATGCCGCGTCTGATGTTGACGGCGAAGAAGACGTAGACACCAATCAAGAGCAACAAGTGAAGAGGATGGTGCGCCTGGCGCTGGCCTGCGAGCACCGGAGGAGCGAGATACGGCGGGCTGATATTGGCGAAAAAGGCAAGTTGGAAAGTTGGTCGTTTCGTTGCTGAGTAGTAAATATCATTGAAGCTTATAGCGTTGAACTGACGGGTGAATGGATAGTTCTGGGCGGCACAAGCCGACGTGGCGCATTCAACAAAGTTTTTGAAAAAGCCCAAGAGCAGCTCCAGCAAGTTTTCGGCATGGAGATGACCGAGCTGCCCGCCAAAGAAAAGGTCACGATAGCACAGAAACGCGGTAAAGCTCATACGCATATACCTATCCTTCCTAGGTTCTCATCCTAATCATCTCCTCGCACAGCTGCCCAAAAATCATCTGCATCATCATCTACCAAATCTTGGATCGTGACTTCCACTCTCCCTCCTGCCTTTCGTACCGCCGATATCCTTTCCGCGCCGGATTCGGACTACGTCGCCCTCTACACCTTCATCGTCTCCACCATCCTGCTATCTGGCGGCCAGCTGCCTTCCTCCAAGCTAGACCGCTACCTCCGCCGCACTAACGCCGACGAAACCACGCCTGTCGCAGCAACCGATAAGCTGATCCAGCGTCTCTGTAAGGAAGGCTACATCGTGAGAGTTAAGGACACGAGTTCAGGAGAAGAAATAATTGACTATATTGTGGGCCCACGAGGCCGAGTTGAGGTTGGAGAGGAGGGTGTGGCAGGACTGGTGAAAAGCGTATACGGTAATAGAGCGGATGAAGAGCTAAACAAGAGGATCCAACGGAGTTTAGCCTTGAGTCGACGTGAACCCGAGAGAGTGGTCAATGGACCCGCTGGAGAGGGAGAGAACAAAAAGGGAAGGCCAAGGGGAAGACCAAAGGGAAGAACGAGGATTGCAGAAGAGATAGCAGAGCTTCAAAACGAAGAGAGTGATGAGGAATAGTGTTGAGTTGCTCGAAGACTGACATAACATGTCTGCAGTATTGGAAATCCTGGCGCTGTCATTTGGCTTTGATAGCTACTTAATGACAGTCTTTATCTTTTCTTTTTGAGGAAAAAAAAAGCATGACACCCTATCCTCTGCGACAAGTCTAGATCCCACTAGTCCAGATAAGTCAGATATATTGTAATTAACTTGCTGCACACGCTAACGTGAAACATAACCTAAGATAGGCCGAGCTTGGTGATGATAGTAGATTCCTTCAAGCCACAGCGTGAATGCTCCTGGACGGCACCAAATTCTGAAGGATTGGTTGGAAGTTGGTGTTTCTCTAGGCACTACGAAGGACTTACGTACATGGCTTCAAGCCCAGAGATGTAGCATCAATGGGTGGCGACTGAGCAGCAGCACTTGATGCACATCGATAAGTCCACATTACGCATCCATCCTCGGTTCGAGCGTCGATTCGTTTGGCGAAATATACAGCATTCTACAATCATTCCCTTGTCCAACCACACATACTTACGCAGCTGTTGTGCTCGTTGCGTTCGGGCTCCTTTCAATAATCAATGCCTCGCTCGCCGCAATTCCCACCACGCCATCCATGAAATACTCGATATTCGCAGTCCCTGACGCTATCCCACTCGCATAATTCTGTCCAATCACCGTCACCTTCTCCATGTCCGTCTCCTCCCTGCTCGGCGCCGTGATCCGAAACGCACGCACTTGCTCGCCCAGCACCGCCGTCATGTTCAGCTGCAGCTGCGGGCGCGCCACCCCGGCCAACGCATTCGCAGCCGAGTAGAAGTCAAGGTTAATGGCGAACACCTTGTACAGGTAATCGCCCTCGTACAGCGCGTACAGCGCCAGCGTCTCCGTCTCGAGCGCCGACAGCTCAACCAGCGTCGGGTCCGTCGCGCCGGACACCGTGCCGGCGAGGAAGATCAGCGAGACGTACGTCGGCCAGACGCGCGGCGCGCTGCCGTTCACCGCGACCGGCTGCCAGAAGCTGTACCAGAAGGGAGTGCCATTGTGGAAGTGGATGCGGCGCATGCCGAGCGTGACCCCGTGCAGCATGTAGTCGACCTCCCAGAGCGCGGCGCCCAGCGTGTTGCTGATGTTGGGCGCGCCGTGGCAGGAGACGGAGCCCGTCTCGCCCATGACGAAGGAGGCGTCGATGCTGTTGGCGGCGGCGATTTCGGCGGCCCATTGGGAGAAGTACTCGATGGTGTTTAGGTGGTTCATTAGCCACGGCAAGGAGACCGGTGCAGTGTCCGCTCCTGTTGTAGAAAGCAGACGTCGTTAGGCATGTGTTGCTGACAGGAAATGTGGGCAATGTGCGACCGTACCTGGACAATTAGAATATGGATACGTATGATCACTTTCGCTCTCTACGTTATCCACAAGTTCTGGCACGCCAAGTCTGTTAATCTCGGCCAGCGAAAAGTTGCCCATCCGCGTTGGCTCTTGCGCAAGGGCTCCAAGCTGGAAGCCGTGGCTGGTGTTCTTGATTTCTTGCTTGATTTGAGTTAACCAGTCTACCTGCTGCTGCGCGGAGGTTTGTACATTCCACGGCTCAGAGCGATGGCTGTTGGAGGCGTAAAGATCTGGTTCATTGCCGAGCTCGTATGCGTGGAGTCTCGACGCGTTCAAATGCGCCTCTGCACCTCGGACTTCAGCAAGTGGATATTGCCCGTTACCTTGGCCAAGGTTCAAGGTGAAGATATAAGTCTGGTTCTCCGGTACATTCTCGTTCATTACTTGGAAGAGTCCATTATTGAAAGAAACATTGACAGCCTCGAGGTTGTTAGGCGCAAACACGTTGGTAATGGTCTGGTTGTCGTGTGGGTGGTATTGAGCGACATCACCAGTATCTCCGCCAACCCTGATGACAGGAGGTGCACCAAGAATATCTTGAATGTTGTTCAAAAGATTATATGAAAGATTGTTCGGTGATCCAACGTCTCCAAGATAATCAATAATGTAGCAGAACTCTATTGATAGAGCTGCAATATCTCTAGGGAGGGGAACTGCTTTAGATGTATCAACACCGGGAGTGAAATTGACTTGAATAAGAGTGAAATTTTGCTCGATCTGGGGAGTGTTAAGAGGCCCAGGATGAGAGGCTTGACTTTCCGCACAGCGAACAACAGGAAATACAAGTAGAAACGAACGAAGCCATACTGGAGCATCTATATACATCTTGAATGCAACTTCACAGCCGTCGGAAAGAAAAGGGACTTCAGACAGTTAAAATACTTCCTCTCGTCCAACACGGTGCGGAGCAACATAGCCATTTTGGGTAACGATGTTCAGGCACCTTAGTAAGATTCGAGGAAACACAAAGTACCGTCGGCTTCGGAGCCGCACCAAATTTCACTGGCAAATATGAGCTTTCAGCATCTCGATTTCCGCGACTCTGATTTTACCTTGCGCCAGCAGCTATCCGCAAGGCGCAAAGATGTCACCACAGATTCCAGTATTTAACGTCAGAAATGTCGCCATCATTGGTGCGGGGCCCAGCGGCATTGCATCTGCAAAGTTAGTCTCCTTAGTGCCAGCTGAAAGTTTTCTGCTGATGCCACGCTCAGATATTTACAAGCTGAGAAATATTTTCAAAAGATAGTAGTGTTTGAGCAGCGCAGTGATGTGGGCGGAATTTGGATCACAGACTCGCTTGCTTCGGCCGTGGATGCTAAAAACTTTCCAAGCCCGATCTACGATCATCTGGAGTCGAACATCCCAAGCTTGATTATGAAATACTCGGATGCGGATTTCCATAGTGATTGTCCGGTGCTACCTTGTGCGCAGGAAGTTCTGGAATATCTTCGGGATTATGCAAGAGACGTGTATGGTCTCGTGAAGTTCCGTAAGCAGATCATTGACGTGAGACCCGTCGAAAGCGTTTTTCCAACATCGACAACGCCATGGGTGTTGACCATCCGGGATCTCGATAGCAATGAAGACCAGATTGAAGTTTTTGATGCGGTAGTCATAGCTAATGGCAGGTACAACGATCCCCAAATCCCAAATACTCCAGGTTTGCAGCATTGGCTGGAAGCATATCCAGATGATGTCATGCATTCTAAAGATTTTAGGACTGCCGAGCTTTTTAGGGACAAGGTACGCCGAGAGATCGCCTCTCATGTGCACTGCGCATCTGCTTGACCTAGCTTTATGAGTTTCTTCTTTTCCGCCCTGCACTTCATTGCTTTGGTGAACGTCGGGAAAATCCTCCAACAAGAGCTTACATCCTTCAGAAAGTAGTTATAGTTGGATACTCTTCTTCTGGCGTCGACATTGCAAATCAAGTTGAGCATGTCTGCAAAGCTCCCCTCTTGATAAGCCAAAAACCTGCGGCAGGCTTGTCGCCTGGATCGAAGGGATTCGCAAAAGGAAAGATTCTGCTGCCTGAAATCATTACCTTCAAAGCAGAGAACCGCACCTTAGTATTTGCCAATGGTCGCGAAGAAATGCATGTCGATAAGGTCGTGTTATGTACCGGGTACAATTACGACTACCCATTCCTCTCGAGATTACCACACTTCGAGAAGCACGGTGGGAGTGGAAACACCGACACGTACCAATACATGTTTTACACGCCCAATCCGAGCTTAGCTTTCGTGTTGCTCCCGTTACGAGTGGTCGCCTTCCCCTTTGCAGAGTCCCAGGCTGCAGTAATCGGGCGCGTGTGGTCTGGTCGTCTCCGTCTTCCTACTCAAGCAAAGATGATGGCATGGGTGGAAGACACAAAAGCGGAACATGGTCCTGGCAAGGCTTATCATAAATTAAGTTATCCGGCTGATGCCACTTTTATGAATGAAATGCACAGCTGGTCCCGCCGCGCCGCAGACGAGAGGGGAGAAAAAGGAAAAATGCCTCCTTTCTGGGGCGGCAAAGAGAGGTGGCTTCGGCAAATGCTTCACGATATTAGGAGGGCTGCCGAAGAGCAAGGCGACAAAAGATTCGACGTCAAGCGCATTGAAGATCTTGGCTTCAGCTTCGACCAAGCAGACGCGGAATCTGAAAGCGAATGCCAAGACTCTTAATCTTCACTGCTGATCCGCCGCGTTGCCGATCGAGCACGACCTTAGCCGTTCTCTCGAAGATCTCATACGTAACATGCGACGTGTTGGTCCTCAGAACTTACATGCAGCTTCTACCTCCTCTTGAAAGCAACTCGTTTGTATGGTCAGACAGTCTTTGTCTGAACACATGTGACACAATTCCTCTTCGGGCAGTTGGTTTCATTTTACTCAGCCACCAAATACTCTTAGAGCTTCTCCTATCAAATCAAGTGAAGTCGCGCCTGCGTCAACTGACCGTGAGAATAACCAAACCGTCAGGCTGATAGTGTCTCGTAGCTCACGAATGAGTGATGTACAAGGAGGATCGCGGGTGTTCAACAGGTGAGTGTCGGAGTATATAATCCCCTGTAACTCTGTCCCAATTTGATCATTTTGGTATCTTCTACAGTGAGCACCGTGCATATGGCATAATTGCGGCTTCGATAGATCGTGCATCCACGGGGATCTGCGCCGGATTTGGGTCAGCGTAACGAGTGGTTCTTCATTACAAAGATGCGTACAAGTTGATAGCGGCGAATCTTCAAGGACAAACTACCCTCATACAAGTCCATTTCTGCTTTCGGGTGTGAGTTTTACAGGGGTGCGGCCGGAGTGCTGAGTCAGCAGCCGAAGCTATCATTGAGCCACACTGAGCAGACTTGAGCCACCGTGAGCTGAAACAGGCACAGCCTGAGTAAGCAAGATATGACTTGGCTGGGGCCTGGACTTGGGACCCTGTTCTAGGCAATCCACCGAACCCCCTGAAGGAGCCCTATTTGCGCCCCCCTGAAACTCGGTAAGACTTACCTTTAGTGATTACTACTTGTCCTTCCTCTTCCGCCACATCACCCCCCTTTTCATCATCCTCCCTACCCATACCCTCCAAAGCGGGAATCAAACCTCCGAACAAGAAATAATGCGTTACAGGCACTTTGTCAAGGTGGTAACACAGTCCGCGGAGCCATCTCAGAAGCATCGAGATCTCTGATGACAAATACCAGACGCTTCGGAAGACAAGCTATTCGAGGAAGTGACAAGGGTGTTGACATGTATACCGTAGTATGTACAGCTTCTTATCTTCGCTGGAGGAGACAAGAACAAGGAGGTTTTCATACGAATCAATCACATGCAAACTACCAGCCGAAATGCTCTGAGTACAGGTAGACCTCCGCAAGCCCATCAAGACGAATTTTGCTCTGCGCCCCAGCAACAGCATTCCTAACATCAAATAACATGCTTTCTGGTCCACACACGGCAATGCCAGCACGTCCTTCAAAGCTTTCCACCGCCTGCGCGACGCTCGTTTTCGTATCCGGTCTTTCTTCCGTGAGCACGCTGCGATGCTCTTCGCTTTCACCGTCGTCTCTGACTGCATTACGTTCTTCAACAATGCCTTTCTCCTTGTCCAAACCATCTGCGCTTCTCGCACCCTCGACCTTCCACGACAGCTTACCCCGCTTTGCCTGTAGCTTGGCAGACTGATGAGACTCTTTCGAAAGCATCGCTGGACCATTGGCAGGCCAGTATTGTCTTTATCTCCATACTTATTCGTCCCAGGTTAGAGCGAGGGGCCTTCTCGGACTCGAACAATGGCCTCCGCGATTGCAAGCCAGAATTACGCACTCCTCGTCGGTATCGATCTCTATGAGAAGATCTATCCTGACGCCAATCTTTCAGGATGCGTAAGAGATATCACAATGGTCTACGATTTCCTCCAATCACCAATGAAGATCCCTAAAAGTCAATTCAAGGTGCTCAAGGGTACGGCTTATCCTGGTGCTACAATGGATTACAAGGCTCCAGATGCTCCAACCAGGAAAAACGTGTTAAGGAATTGAACAAGCTTGAGAACACGCCCGCGAGTTCCTTCCACTTTTTCCACCATCCTGGGCATAGCGACCGTGCCGCGACGATATATCCGGATCGAAAGGTCGACCATGAGGGTAAACAGGCCAAAGATGAGCTCATCTCCACTTGGGAACAACAACTGACAGACGTGAGGCTTGGGCAAGCTCTCGATAAGCTTGCAAAGCGCCACACAGTCTGCGCAGTATTAGACTGTTACTACTCAGGTGGTGCTGATCGTCAGTCTGTCGGCACTGGCAAAGATGACATGATCCGTTGTCTGAGTCTCTGCGCCAAAGAAGTAATCCATAGTGAAATTGTTGGAATTTCAGTCTTTTCATTCTACAAAGCAACGTGCTGGTATGACATCTTATCACGCCTGCTAGAGGACAATGTGCGACCGATTGCCTGCCTTATATCGACCTTTACAGAATAAGAGATCATACGCCGATGCTGACCATCTATTTCTGCTTTCTCAGTGCGCTACTTTGCGCGACCTGCTCAGCTAGAGATGTAATGCTTCCTTGACCCGTAATGTCAAAGACGGCAACATCCGCTTGTAAAGTCTTCGCAAACCAGTTCCGCAATTCCACTGCCACCAAACTGTCAACGCCATAGACATGCAGCGGTCTAGAAGGATCAATCTCTGCCTTGGTTAGTGACAACGCTCTCTCTAATTTGCTGAGTAAGCCCTCTAATACGACGGTGGTAGCCTCGGTATCTGATACCGCTTTGGACAGTTCCGATTTAAAGTCTATAGCACCGGTATTCGTATTACTAGCTGTACGATTATCTTCTTGCTGAGTACCCAACAACTCCAACATGCGGAAAAGAGGCCTGCTCATCCATTCAGGAGGATCTAGACCGCGGGATCGGAAGGCTGCAGGGGTTACTAACCCTATGATTGGCTGTGCTCGCCAGTCGTTGTGATCGGATTCGAGACTTGGATCGCAGTAATACTCCAAGAGTGCCAGAAACTCTTCTTCGGTAATGCTGGCCAGGTCTGCAGCGGCTTCTTTGCCCTTGGTGTACTTCTCGTTCTCCGCTACAATACCGATCGTTCCCATCCACCCAAGATCAATAGAAGTCGCTTTCATTCCCAGCGCTAGCCGGTGCCGTGCAAGCCCATCCTGATACGTACTGCCGGCTGCGTAATTTGCTTGGCCAGGAGACCCCGCAATACCAGCGACTGAAGAAAGCATAATGAAAAAGGACAAGTCTTTTGGAAGCTGGGAATGCAGGTTCCATGTGCTATCCACCTTTGACCGAATGGAAGTCTGCCAATCCGCGAAAGACATGTTCTGGAAGATCGAGTCTTTAAGGACCATCGTTGCCTGTATGCAACCTGCAATGGGTGGCATATCCTTGCACGAACTCAAGCATTGAGATAACGCAGTTGATGAAGAGACATCGCAACACGGAGTACGAACATCCACACCAGAAGCACGAAGCTCGCTAAGCATTTCGATGGCTGGTTGAGTCCTAGGGCCGGAGCGCGATAAAAGGAGCAAGTTCCGGGCGCCTCGACGGACCATCCAGTGGGCTGTGCTCCTTCCTATACCACCAAGGCCACCAGCTATGAGATACGTCCGAGCGGGATCTAGGGTGTATTGTGGCTTATATTTAAGGGACATTGATACAACGTCTGAGGGATTGAAATTCAGGACAATCTTCCCTGAGCTCTTGCCACCCTGCATGTACCGAAATGCTTCCTCGAGGTCCGATATTGGATATTCGTGAAGCGGCGAGACGAAATTCAAGCTCTTAGAAGTAAACAGATCAAGAACTTTCAGTAGCAGTTCTCTCATGAACACTGGTCGCTGCGTACATATATCATCGACAGCGACACCGAAGAAGGAAGTGTTCTTTGCAAAGTTTTCCATAGGAAGCTTGGAGTTATTTTGGATATCTGCCTTGCCGAGCTCAATGAAGCGTCCGAAAGGTGCAATACACTCCCAAGACTTCTTTAGAGACTCTCCCGCCAATGAGTTGACTACGATATCCACGCCACGACCGTCTGTCAAGCGCAAGATGTCATCCGCAAAGGATGAATCGCGGCTGTAAAGCACATGGTCTCTTACAATGCCATAAAGATCGGAGACCAGAGCTTGTTTCTCTGGAGAGCCAACAGTCACGTAGACCTCTGCTCCTACAGATCGTGCTAATTGTATTGCCATTTGCCCAGTGCCTCCAGCGCCGGAGTGAATCAGGACAGAGTCATGTTCATTGATATGGGCCAGCATCACCAGAGAATAGTACGCTGTAACACCGGTAACGGGAATGGATGCAGCTTGCGCAAACGAAATCTCATCGGGTATTCGGATAGCAAGGTGATAGTCACACCTTGCGAATGTGTGCATGCAGCCCATGATAGCGGCGCAAACACGATCTCCCGGCTTCACCGTATCGCAATGAGAGCCAACACGGGTGACAACTCCAGCACATTCCAATCCAAGTGTTCTGCCGTTGACGCGTCCAAGGACAACAAGGAGATCTCGAAAGTTTATGCCAACAGACTTGACTTCGATCTCGACCTCTTCAGGATCGAGCGGTGTTGCGAATTTCTCGTCGTCAACAAATTGCAAAGATTCAAAGGATCCGGGATTGCTGACGCTTAGGACAAGGGCATTTGCTTCTCCAAACCCTTGGTTAATGGTAGTGGCATGCTGAAGTGAATGTACCTGGGCATCCAATGCTGCTGCCTGATCCACCCGGCTGATCGTCATGATGCCGTTCTTTTGAGTGTATTCGAGCTCCCTGTAGCTTTCGTTGCTAGCGGGTTTAGCATCAATGGCTGTGTTGATGACACCCGCCAGCGCTTCCCCATCCTGACCAGTTTCGAAGTTCATGGTGGTGAAACGTAGATTGCCATCTTCGGTGCAGAGAACTCGGGCAAAACCGCTCACCATACTTGCCAAAGGGCCTTTCGCGGACTGAATAGGTAGCGATGTAATCCAAAAGATGTTACGTGTTGCCCCAATGCAGCGTTGCAATGCTTCGAAGCTCTGCTGATCGAGTTCGTACATGTATGCACTGTCAAGCTCGACAAGGAAGATAATGGCGTCGCGCGTCGTAGAGGCTGACGATGAAAAATTGTCGATTGATACCTTTTGAAAGCATCTACGTGGAGTTTTATCTGTATGAGAGAGGCGTTCTGCAAGATCTGATTGTGCCGCAGAACGAGGATCTAGAACGATAGAAACAATTTGACTTTCTCTGTCAGATGAGCCTGCTTCAACGGCGGTCGAGATCATAATACTGTTCTCATGACATTCATCGCTTTCGTGGTCGACCAGCTCCGTGTCTACACCAGAGAAACCATTTACTGTAAGGACTTCATGCCACTGCTTCTGCGAGATGCAGGGACTCCATTCGCGATCCTTCTCGGAGGCTAGCCACCACCCTGGAAGGGTTCCGAAGGCGAACCCATTTCGAAGTAAGTCAGGTCTTGTAATCTCAAGTAGAATAAGTCTTCCGCCAGGCTTGAGCAGTTTGCGAACATTCCGAACAGTTTTTCCTAGATCCGGAGTTGCGTGCAAGACCCATGCAGCTACAGCAAGGTCATAGTCACCTTCAACAAAGCCTTGTGATGAAGGGTCTTGCTCAATGTTGAGCAGCCTATAGTTCATTTGAGCGTCAAAGTCTTTGAACTTTTCTTGTGCATCTCTAAAGAAAGACTCGGATATGTCGGTGTAATCGTAGGTCGAAAGCCGCACGACTGAACTTTGCGAACCAGCCTGCGTGAGCGCTTGCATGATGTATGGCGTTATTGATCCAGTTCCGGCTCCTATTTCGACAACCTTCAAATTCGGATTTTTGTGGGCTGTGATGTCAACGAAGGGCATCAGCTGCTTGCAGCAAGAAATGCTATCACATACTGCTCGGTAGTGTGCTTCTGCTAACCCACTCTGGAACATGATATCCAAAGGATTGGTCTGACCCAGAATGACATGCTCAAGGTTTTCTCCAACAGCAGTAAAGAAGGCCCCTGTAGCATTGTTTGCCTTGAGCTTTCCAAGCTTCTCTTGCATAAGCGTATCGTCTTCGATCTGAATTATCCAATCGGGTCGAGCTCCTGGTAAAATACCGCGGTCATACTTGGTCTTTTGTAGACGTAGCCATTCGACGTATTTTCTGATGTGAGGACTCAAGGCGGCAGGCTCAATATTAGCGATATTTCTTAGCGTTTTCTGTACAAAATAGTACAGGACAATGCTGAGCTCTTGGTAGAATATGATTGGTGAGGTTGTATTGGTGTCGCTATTGGTGTCGCTAGCTTGCAAATACCGAAGAAGCTGGTTTGAATCCATTAGATCAATATCCGGCTTCCAGACCATGCGATAGCATATTGGTCTTGCTTGAGACTGCTCATTTATCGCATTTCCGGAGACCGATGTTGTTTCCATCCGGTGAATGACCAATTTGATATCCCCAGAATCGTCAACAGCAAACATAGAGCAGTCTGTGCCTCGTAATCCTTTGAGCTTAGACGTAGTACATGCATTCAATACAGAAGTCTCCGGATACGCGAGACCCGAGGCAGAAATCCAAGCACTTCGTATACGGGTGACAGCGGCACCATTAACAATTGTTGTAGTCGCACCCTTGGTAAGTGCCACCCACATGAGCTGCCCAGCAGCATCTAGAGTAGTTGGATGTACAACATGAGCCTGACGGCTGTGCATTGACTCTTGTGGAGCCCATTCGAAGGTTTTGATTCGACCAATAGAGGTCTCGGCACCGTCCCAAGCCAGTCCGTTAAGGGCTTGGAATGACTGTCCGTACGATAACCCGTTAGCTTCGAAGCGCTCGTACATTCGTGCGGCCGGCACAGCTTTGTTACATGCTGAAAGAGCAGCATGGAACCGTTTCCGGTAGTAAGCTGCTCTTGCATCTAATCGTTCGAGATCATTAACCTCATCTGAGTCCTTTTCGTATAACACACTGATGACTCCGCGACTGCTCTCCTGCCAGTCTTCTGTGGACCGCGTGTGTAGGCGGAACTCGAACGCAGCAAAAGTCCTTCCAGCGGACTGTTTCAAAGGGCGCATGTTCAGTTGCACTTCGACTTTAGTTGATGCCTCAAGGATGATTGGCGAAGAAAAGGTGGTGTCTTTTAATGAAAATCCAGAAATCGTACGATCGGGATCAGCGATTTGCTTCGCTCCTTCAATGGCCATAACCACCATGCCTGTCGCAGGGTATACGGTCTTCCCGTTCACTTTATGGTCATTGAGCCAAGGAGTCTCGTTAGTGTCGAAGAATTTGCGCCATCGAGGCTGAAGAGGTTGCCAATCCGATACCGGAGTACCGAGCAGCTCGAGACGACCACGTCTCCGCCGTCTTGTTTGCACACTGATACTACTTTCGTACCAGTAGCGTTTCGTATGATTGAATGGATATTCGGGCAAGTCAACGAGAACACTAGGAGAATTTCCAGTAGCCGCAAAATTGACCTGGTCAAGGGAAATTGGATATCCGAGGTTATGTAAACGACCGACCAGATGTAAAACCGTGGAGATAGCCGATTGCTTCCTAACAAGAGCTGAAGAGTAGCGTATCCCACTCTTAGGCACATAGTAGTCAAGTGTCTTTAGGACAGGTTGTCGTAGAGCTGAGTGAGGTCCGACCTCTATCAAGTCATGAGGTGAGATCGATCTTTTCTCGCCGAGCTTTGAAACACCACTAGTCTTGGATACAGCCTTTTGAAGCGCTTGGCAAAACTGGACCGGCTGAACCATGTTCTTCTCCCAATACTCCGATGACGTTAATGTCTCTATTCTCTCAATTTTAGCGCAGGTGACCGAAGATATCATGATCGGACGTTTCCATTGGCTCGGCCTCTGCCGAGCATCAAGTTCGTGCAAGCAAGACGTATATTCAGAGGCAATTTGCTGCATATGAGGTGAGTGATAAGCGACACCAGTATTTAACTTGCGGACTAGGATATGATCGGCATCGAGCATGACTTTAAGCGCATCGATTGCCACCTCGTCACCGGAGACTGTGACGTTTGTGGGGCTATTGAAACAAGCGATGTGCAATGCCTCCAGATGATGAGACCGCAGGTAGTGGGACATATCATGTTCTGATAAGTCAACAGCCGCCATTGCACCTTTGGCAGAGGCTGATTTCTTCAATGCGCTTGCCAGTCTTCCGCGATGATAAGAAACCCTGCATGAAGAAGCTAGAGATAGACCTCCGGCAGCGTAAGCTGCAGCAATTTCCCCTGAAGAATGGCCCATGACAATGAGAGGCTTCACATTCCAGTCTTGAAGTAGCTCAAAGGTTGCAATCTCAAGGGCTGTTGTGAGTGGTTGGCTGAGTTCCGGGTCGTGAATTCGTTGCGAGGTGTCCTCACGCTGAAGCTCGTCAAAGATTGACCAAGCACAGCCAAGCTCAACAAGATGACGATCGAAAGCTTCGATCGCATTTCGGAAGACCGGATATAGAAGAAGATCAGTACCCATTTTGTTATATTGAGCGCCTTGTCCAGTGAAGATGAGACCTATACCGTGCTCGCCGGATGGACGGATTGGGATAGAAGCAAGTTGTCTGATACTGTTCATTTGGGACATTGAATCAAGAATTGCGTACGAATGCCAGGTGAAGCGGCTGCGTCGAGAGGCAAGGGTATGCGTTAGTCGGCTCAGGTAACCCCTTTCCTCGGACTCGCTTGAGAACACATGGTTAGAGAAGTGGCTCTCCCACTGCTCCAAGATTCGAGCGATGCCCGCCTCGTCAAATGCGGACCAAGTCAGGATCTGCGGACGTGTTCTGGCTAGAGCGATCCCATTCCCAAAGCAAGTATGACCGTCTTCCTTACATTGGAAAGTTGCACCGTTGATACCGTTTTGGTGATGTTCCTTACTCGAAGCCTCATTCAAACCATGTGTCGACAAAAAGTCAGAGTTAGGTGTTGGTGGCTCGGATACAGTACAATGCGCGGCTTCTAGCTTCCTTGATTGCAAATAGTGAAAAGCGTCGTCAATAATGGCATGCGCGTTCGACCCACCGAACCCAAAGGAGTTCACGGAAGCTCTTCGTAAACCGGGTTGCGGCCAAGGCGTACACTCGTTAGGGAACTTGAGTCTTAGAAATTGGGCGTCAATTTTGGGATTCAAGTTGTTGAAATTGGTATTTGGGCAAATAATACCCCTTTCAAGCACCATGATTGTCTTGATAAGACCCGCGAGACCACTGCCACCCTCGAGGTGTCCGATGTTTGACTTGACCGCTCCGATGTACAGCGGATCGTCATCGGATACACGAGATTTGCGGAAGGCAGCTCCAATTGCCTCGGCTTCGATAGGATCACCTATAGCAGTCCCAGTTCCATGTGCTTCGAAGAAACGCGTTAATGACATGTCAAGGCCCGCTTTCTCATAGGTCTCCCGGATCAATAGGGTTTGTGATTCTTTACTTGGCTGTGTTACTCCCGGCGTGTGACCATCTTGATTGGTTCCGGTTGATCTTACGACTGCTCGGATCGTGTTCCCATCACGTATAGCATCTGAAACGCGCTTCAAGAGAACAACACCAAATCCTTCACCTCGAGAATAGCCATTCGCGCGCTCATCGAAACTATGGCAACGACCGTCAGGTGAGAGCATATTGAGATTCATAAGGGTAAGAATAGGCTCTACAGCGAGAATTGTACTGCTTCCTGTCACGAATGCCTTTCGACATTATCAGCCGTGTCGAGGGGCATTGAGCGTGTTCGGCGACTTACCATATCTGAACTCCCACTTCGCAATCCTTGTACAGCGAAATCAAGGGCCATTAGACTACTTGAGCAAGCAGAGTCCATAGTAACGCTAGGTCCAATAAAATTGAAGAACCAACTTATGCGATTCGAGATCATATTATTAGATACCCCCGTGGCCGTATACTTGGGAAGAGTATCTATGTCAGCCGTGACGATATGCTTGTAATCATCTGCCATTGACCCGCTGTACACTCCAACTCTTGCACCGTTCACGCTTTCCATAGGGACACCAGCTATGTCGAAAGTCAGTGGTCGCAGCAGCCTTTACAAAATGCATACAGCTTTGACGGCTAAGAGGAGTACAACCTACCATTTTCAAGTGCATGATAAGACGCCTCCAGGAGAATCCTATGTTGCGGGTCGATTGCCATGGCTTCTGCTGCCGATATCCCGAAGAAGGGTGCATCGAACAGACCTAAATCGTGATTGACGAAATGCGCACCAGGAACAAAATACTTGGAAAGATCAACAGCCAATCCATTGTTTTATTTCGAAGCCTCACTTTGTCCTCATGGGTCTCATCCCTGTGGAAAAAAGCATCTAGATTGATGCGGTCCTGAGGCCATGCTGTCATTGCACACCTCTTCTCTACGAGCATCTGCCAAAATGAAGATAAAGAATCCGCATCCTGTGGATACTTCAACGACAACCCAATAATCGCAATGTCGTCTGTAGTGTCGAGTTGTTGAGCTGCATTTGATTCTACCGTATGGTACGTAGGAACATGAGTTGCAACGTCACTGTTGGTGGAATACATAATGATATCCTTGTAATTTCAATGAAGAAGCTTCTCAAGAGATGTGTGTAGGAATGGGAGTGAAATAGACCAACGAATGAGGAAAGTGAGAAGATCGTGCCAATGCGTGTATCGGGATACTGTCTGCTAAAGAGTCCTCGACCCGGGCCTTTGGGATATGAAGTCTCATGCCTTGTTTCGGTAGATAACATATTTCTGTGGTCCAATGACAGCTAAACGCCGTCGCCCGTTAACAAGGGACATCGAAGGACATGCCGAACGCAGATGCTCAATGTGCAAAACGTGAAACACATTGTCCGCAAGGGGCTTCGCTTGCTAGGCAAACATTGAAACGCATCGTATGCAAGGCGAAGCGCAGAAAATAGGTGATGAATCGAACCAGAAGTCCTTCGTAGAAAGCTAGACGAGCAAGACACCAGAAAGTGAACTTTGGAGAATCACTTGTGGTTAGTGGCCAATGGTCGTTGCATCTATCAAACCCCGGGCGCCACCAACATCTTCGGCGGCAAGGACGGAAGATCGCGAGGCTGAAAACCCACTGGCACCTTAAGAATAAGAATCCCGGACAGCTGGCCTGGGCGTGGCCTGGCTATTGGACGCTACGAGTTGCAACAGTAAGATGATTGCCTCATTTTTACACGGCCGAGTAAATGGGCAGCCATTCGATAGACCGGGTTGAGGGAAAATCCCGATCAAAGTGATGCCGAGATGCATGATGCACCCAACCGCGCATGCTGTCAGGCTGAAAGTGCATAGCCCTGTGCCAGTTCCCCAGTGATAGCGGATGATGAGGTTGCCTTTCGCTTAGATAAACACTGCCCAGATATTACCATCAATGTAGCTATTACTAGAAGGCAAAAATCCGGGGACAGGCATCGATAGTTCAATTCTACAGCGCAGGACCGTCTGTCGTATGGGATGTCCGGCTGAGCTGATTTACATCGGCTTTTCCACTCACTTACAACGCCCTATTCCTTTCTGTACATCTAGTTTACCTAGTCTGCTCAACGGCCATATCATTGACGTGTCGGGGTTTGTTTGTGAGGGTCACTTCCGCCTGAGCTGATCGCTGTGAAGAGAGACCGTCCGAGGATAGGAGGGAAAATTGATCCGTCGGTGCCATAATGATCAATGTATTGCAGCCGGCACAGCGATCATAGCGGCAGGGATTCTCATCGAATGAATCCTGAATTTTAGTCAATGACGTGATGAAGGACAAGAGTAAGCTGTGCTCGACTGCAGGCTGTGCGAGGCACCCGTGGGGCTCAAATCAGACAGAGCTTTACGGATCCATCTGCATCAGGTCCGTGAGTCAAGCGGAGATGTAGCGCACTAATGCGGAGGCAGAATTTCAAGTGTCAACTCGGGACGTAAGTTCGCAAGCCGCATCGAATTAGCCGTAGGGTAAGACAACGCGGGAGGAGGAGCGTCATGTTGGCCCCCACCCGCTGCCGTAAGCCCCTGATCTCAATCTTTGCCATTCCCAGCCAATTATGAAAAAGCCTGGTGGTGAGAGACGTTTGCATTCATTATGATGCCTACAACAAATGCTGAATTTGGACAACGCTCCGAGGTTCGGCTGCAAGATTCGAGATGATGGCATGGGTGCAGCACCGCAGCTCGAGGCAATGTTGTAGACCAACCGATGCGGGCAATGCCTGCGTGTTGATCAAGATTTCTAGCTCTGATCTATACGCAGACCGGCAAGAAAGAAGAAAAGACGTCGCGGAGGATCATCCAGACTCAATCGCTCCACTACGTCAAACGTAGCTGCTCCTATGACGCGCAAGGACGTCCTCTGACTTGCCCGAACAGTTGTCTCTATGTCTGTCTCTTGGCACGACAGTAAAGTCATCGCCTAATTATGCCGTATGCAGACCTACATACCGCATATCACATTCACGTATGAACAGCATTAGACGATGATAAATGGAGCTTCTTTCATGTGAGGCACACCATCTGCGTACTGTAGCAGGGCTCGTGAACATATCGTGCAGGGATATGACAGTGTTGGCTATACGGCTCTTGGCGTCTTGCTTTGCATCGCGCTTTCAGCTAGGTCTCGTTTTTAGCGCGGAAATGGCGTTGGTCAAACTACCATGCAAAGTCGATGATGCAGTATGTTCACATGATGTTCTTAGACTTAAATAATCGAAGTTTTGGTAATTTATAAGTACATAGCGAAGAACATGCAATGAAGCCTTAAATTCATTGCGAAAGTTGTAGCAAGGGGGACCACCGTCGAACTCGCTAAGACGGGGCTCATCTGGAAGAGCGTCAATAGTGTGCCGTCGATCCTCCAGCCGAAGGGGCGTTGTAGGCTACACTGTTTCTCTAACATTGAAATCCCTTATCACATAGATGCCAGAATCATCGTGCTCAGCTCCCAGAGTGTTAGTATCTGCAGAGCTCTTTCGTGCGCATGCCACAGTTGCTGGTGGAGCCAATGGTACGACATCCGGGATCGTCTTGTATGTGGTCCCATTCCCGAGTCTTCCTTTGATCTTCTGAGACTGCTTTGTTCGGCTATCGGACGAGGCATTGGTACTTTTTCGAGCGGTCGCCGCCGTCACCAAGGAACCGAAGGAGGAGCTCAATGTGGTAAATAACCTCGTTTCTTTGATAGCCTGGAAGAATTTGGTGGAGACGGGAAGACAAGCAACCAGGATCCCGGATGCCTGTTCGGGGTACGTCCAAAAGCCGGCAAAGAAGGTATTGTAGGTAATGTCTGTGACCGAAAGAAGTCGAATTGCGTATGAGAGCCGCAAGATTGACGCCACGCAAGCACTTGCAAGTGTAGTCAGTATTGGCCCTTGAAGCTATTTGGTGCACTCACAAGATGCCGATGAAAAAGATTAGAGAAATTTGGACCTTTCTCTTCAGTGACATTTTGAGCTTCCAGATACTGACTTGGGGCAGTATCAATATGACAATATCTGATGCTGAATTTATACTACTTGCTGCAACCCAGAGAATACCCGTATTGAGACAATGACCCCCTACAACGAGAGGATCCCACGATTTTGAGATGGGTGTGCAGGCAAATATTTCGCAGAACGAAGCGATAAGATAGAACAGCGCATTGATCCAGATCAGAGAATTACATGCCCAATACATGAAAGACACTCTTCCAAGAGGAGCAAATATGTGAATGTATTGCAGCAGGATCGAGAGCTTTATGAAGAATAGTATAAATCCATATTCGATGGAACCAACGCGGATTTGCTGTTATATTCATAAGTACTAGCACGTTCCTTCAAAGCGATGGAATGGGCTACATACATATAGCCATGCTGCGAGGTGTTTCAACTGCAGGTCCCACTGGTGAAGGCCTGGACAGATATTGTTGGCAATGTAGCCAGCAGAGCAATAAGCCGTGAAGATACACTATATGATTTAGTGTTGAGTGTTACTTATTAACACAAGTACTGCGACACGAACCCAAGCTACAGAAACAGCGTCTTGCAGTAGGTGAGTAGTGATCCCTCAACAGTTCAAATGAAGAGCTCTTACAATCTTCCAGACGGAACTGACGGATGATGAAAAGTTTGGTGTATAGTCGCATTACCAAAGCAATAGATGCAATGGTTTGACAAGTGACCAAGACAGCCAGGCCAGAATGCCTCATGTTGGGCGGATCATCGAAATTGGGAAGAACGCCGAGTGGTGGTGCAAGCGCAGGCCCGTTCAGCAGAGCTTCGAGTTGCTCAGGCGTTAGGGAGGTAAGAGACGTCATCTTGGTATACGGAAGATTTGCGAGAGTACTGTTTATTGAGATCAGGCGGACACTGTCTTCTCAACAATGAATGGAAGGTATGTAAGAGCACTGATAAAAGAATAAGGATGAAGTCCTGTTGCGGAGCATCCAGACTGACCGACAAAACCACTCAACCGGCTTGAACATTGGCCAACACAGCTCTCGAGGTTACGAACATACACGACAAAATTGCGCATCATACGCCGCCAACATCTTCATGTATGGCTTGAGCCAACCTTGGGGACCAGGTTCGGTAAAGGCAAGTAAGGATCTGCTTGACACCAACAACGTGTAGGAAAGCGACTCCGAAGGCAGGCGGTGGCGCACAGATGGCTGAAACATCAGCTAAATTGGTGGTCTGCCCAAAAATCCCATATCCCCATTTGCTGGATATCGAGTTTTCCGGGGGGGCGAAGAGAGGATGAGGTCTCTCAGGCTGCAGACGCAAGATAGGGTTCGGGAAGAAAGTGTTGGTTGACTAGGCGCTGCTTTAGAACTCAGATGTCGAGCTGAAAGCGGAAGATGCCGCTAGGAAAGAGCTTCGTCTGTGGATTTTCTGCGGGGCGGTATGTGAATTGATGCACATTGAAGATGGAGTGACAAGCATTAGACGATTCCTACTCGCGCCGTGCCGCTGCTCGTACCTGTACTTGCAGCGCAGTCATACGATCGCGCAGGCGATTTTGCCTTACCTGGAAGAAAGGCGTCTAGAACGCTGCATTCGTGCGGCGCATGATGCCAAACCGACAAGCTGAGGTCGGAGGATATTTTAGCCTAAAGCAAACATTGGCGGATATCATGCCTACGATCTAAAGCCCCTTGTAGATGAAACTAGCAGTTGTTGGGTCGCCTTCCAACTGCCAAGCACTGTGTAAATTTCTGCAGTCCGTCGGAACCATTCTGCCTTGTGCGCATGCAAGTAGTATGGCCCTTGAGGTTAGCAGCCGAAGCAGAGAGGTGTCATAGCGCTCGTAAAAAGCATCGCTGCAAGCAGCTGATCCAACATGTTAAACTATAGCAAATTCTAAGATCTCATTCCCTTTGTAAAGCCTTATACCACGGCAGTTTGTATTCGAACGTACTTGAGATACCGAAAACCGGCGAGCTCGCTCCCACACTTGAAGATCTTCGAGTCAAGCTTTATGGCAAATAATACGGACGGTGCCTTGGAGTCCATCGGTGACCAGATAGTCAACAATACGTTGAAGATTCCATCTGACGAGTTTCAACAAGTCGGGATGGAACACAGCAAATATGCCGATTCTGCTGGTTCCGAGAGCGGATCACAGAAACAAGAGGACAACCTAAATGAACAGCCACCTGAGTATCTGACTGGCCTCAGGCTCCGCTTCGTTACGGCAGCGTAATTTTCAATGCCCCTCGTATGTTCGCGAACTAAATCTCTCCAGGCTCTGCATGTGCTTGTTTTTAACCAACCTTGAGATACCAATTGTGGTGACAGCACTAATAGGTATTACCGATGAACTCAATGGGTTTCGCCAAAGTAGCTGGATTGTAGCCGCGTATCTGTTGGGTTATGTCGGTAGGAACTCGTGCCATGATATTGAGGCTGAGACGCCAATCTAAGGGAGTTTAGGGGTGCTCATAATCTTCTCGAAACTTAGCGATATTTTTGGTCGGAAAAGCACGTTGCTTGTTGTCATTGCAATCTTCGTAATATTCTCAGCAGCGTGCGGTGCCGCTCAAAGTATTACACAATTGTTCGCCAATCATCTTTCACAATATCTGCTGCGTTTTTGCGGCTAATCTGTCCGCAGGATTGTCTTTCGTGCCTTTCAGGGCATCGGCGGTGCTGGAAACTATTCCCTTTGCTCCGTAATTTTTCTCGAGCTCGTGCCTCAAGAGAAATATGCAAAATACACGAGCTCCGTATCCGTCGTATATTCTCTTTCCCTTCTCCTCGGACCTATCTTTGGGGGCGCCATAAGTCAATCATCAACATGGAGATGGGTGTTCCTCTTGAAGTCTGTCTTCAATCCTCAATCGTGGAGAAAATAGGATAATGCTTACCGCCTCATCAGTATCCCACCAGGCATGCTCGCCGCTATCACAATTGTGATATGCTTACCGAACGGTTTTCCTCGCCATGATAGGGCCAAGGAAGACCAGCGACATAGTACGGTGACATTGTCCAAGGAGACATTGAAGAGAGTGGACTTCCTCGGTAGCTTTGTTTTGCTTGTTGCAACCCTCTTTCTTGTTGCAGCATTTTTGGAAGCGGGCAATGACTTCCCATGGAGATCTGCGTTCGTGATTGCCCTGCTCATTATCTCCGGTATCTTATGGGTGGCCTTCCTTTTATGGGAAAAAAGGGTAACGAGTCAAGTGACGACTCAAGAGCCAGTTTTCCCCTGGAGATTTGTGCAAAGTCGAGTTTGGGTCGGCATGTTACTGTGAGTCAAGCAACTGATCACTCGCTACCTTCTCTCTGCTAACTTTCAGGGAGCAACGCCATCTTCCTGGGAGGTCCATGGTTTGTGGCCATGTTTCAGTTGCCGCAGAGGACTCAAATTGTCAACGCCGCCTCTCCTCTGGCAGCTGGAATTCGGTTTCTCCCATTCACCGTCGCCGCTCCTATTGGATCAATCATTGCCCCAACAATAGCCAAGCTCGGCAAAGTTCCACCAATTTATTTAGTCATATTTGCTTCAGCCATTCAAATTGTTGGTTTTGTATTACTGTCAACGTTGCCATCCACTCAATCGACTCCTGCATCTCAATATGGTTACGAGGTCATTGCCGGCTTCGGTTGCGGTATCAACATCACTCTGTTGATCCTCATGACCCCCTTTTCAGTCGAGTCTAGGGATAAAGGTACGCTGTCTCTTTAGATTAAGTCGAAAGCGCGTTCAGTGGCTGACAACCTCTTAGCTGTCGCAATGGGTTCTGTTGCGCAATTTCGGGTTATGGGAGGCGTCATCGGGTTAGCGATCGTGACAAGTACATTCAATGGCCACATTCACTCCCAGTTGGACTATTTCTTATCAGCGGAACAAATTGATAGCTTATTGAGATCTGCGGACACGCTACGGACCTTCTCCCCAGAGACCCAGAAAATGATCCTGAGCGTCATTGCTGATGGATACAATATCCAGATGAAGGTCCTCGCAGCATTTGCAGCCGCACAGATTCCTTCATCGTTTATAATGTGGCAGAAGAAACAGATTCGAGTCTAGGTCTGATACATGGATTAGACGACTGAAGGACTTCGATTCTTAGCTCTAGAGTCTTCCGGAAGTAAGACGTTCAACGACGGAGCGCAATCAAGCAATCGTCGTACTCGGTGGGGGGAACTAGAGTATGTAGAGTGTCGTTATCGGGTTGCGCGAGCTTATAAAATAAGGTAGCGTTGCCATTTCGAAACGGTGCATTGACCAAGATGGTCCCGATGACCTCACTGTCGCCAGAGGCCTTTCGTACCTCAAAGGAGGCTTCTCATTCAAGAATTCCATCTTTCCACGTCTAAGAAGCTAGCAGACTTTCATGACCATTCTTTCACAGAAACAAAAATGTGGAGCGCCGCGGCATTGTCTTAACTTCAAAGCTCGGGCAAGACAACTACGGTTCCAATAATGGGTGGAGAGCCGACCTGAACGCGACTCTCTGAAACTATAGCCAAAACACGTCAAGAGCGAATGGCAGCGAAATGTGTGATTCAATTGGGGTCGCTAGCTCTGATGATAGTTCTTCTGATAATTCTTACGATGCTGTCCACAGCTTTGGCATCTTTTGCTCCTGGTATCTCATGACCACCCTCGTGCACGAATTCTTCACGCTGATTAGCCTTACAAAGCTTGCTTAACACAGGCCCAAAAGTAGGGTATAGATGATCGTCCCCGCCCCAGATATTTGCCGTTGGGATGTCGATAATTTCTCCATCTTCTGCGTAGCTCATGTACCTTCGTGGTACCTCATGGCACATGTCAAGCTCAATGCTTCTGAGATCCTCCGGTACAGCTCCACTGAAAAATACGGCAAACCGAAAAGGATATTCCACATATTGGCCCTGACTTCTAAGCTGTCTGGCATGGATCAGTAGTGATGCAGCTAGGCCAGCGCCCTCAGAAAAAGCCATGACACCGTCGAAGGGACCTTCTTCTTTGAGATACTCTTTCATGTCCAGAAATGCCTTGCGATAGCTCTCGATAGATGTTTCGTCCGTATACCTCAAGAATTCTGTGTCTTCTGAGTTGCAAAGGACCCCAATGCCTACATCACGTTAGATGTTGTAGATCTAGAAGAACTGCAAGAGAATTCTGGCACTCTGCGGAGCAAAGGATTTCTATTACCAGGAGCCATGGTCGTCGAAACAGATCCATCAAGGAACTCGTAAGAATAATGTGGACCAAGAGCATAACGTACGGCAGAAGTTTGCATTTCGAAGATGCGGCTATTCGTGCCCATTCCATGAAGACACAGGAATCGCATGGTGTTATCAAGACGCGGATGGTAGGCAAGCAATAGTATGCTCACAAGGCAATGGAATAGGGCGCCGTCTTTCAAAGAGATCAGGAATCGAAACCTTCTTTTCTGTGCTAGAAATACAATTTTGACTCTTATCTAGTCCAGAATATATCGGTAACTTCTAAGCTCAAGTGAAAATGCCTGAGCACCAAGGTCTGCTTACGTCACGGTCTAGGGACGCCACCCTAAAGGTATCTCAAAAATCTACCTGTTGCGCACGCCGCACAAGCACATTAACTTCAGCCTGGTGATAACCCAAAGCCAAGCAGACTTCGTCACAGAGATGCGAATTCAGCTGAAAGGTAGCAGGTACATGCACGGTGGCGGCTGAGCAAGATCTACATAATCTAAAGGATACAGTACAGTAGCGGGGCTTGCTAGCCATCCCGTACCAGGCATATTATCGCGTCCAGATGAAGGATGCATGTAGAAGCGCCCGAAGTGAGCTTGCCTGCGTTTTTATTGATTGCCTTGAAGATGCATGTAGAAGCGCCCGAAGTGAGTTTGCCTGCGTTTTTATTGATTGCCTTGAAGATGCATGTAGAAGCGCCCGAAGTGAGTTTGCCTGCGTTTTTATTGGTTGCCTTGAAGATGCATCCTTCGGCACCAACGCGGTGTCTCAGCTGTTGCCTGCAAAGGCGTTGCATGGAAAGCAGATTCGTCGGCAGTCTTGGATTAGGCTGGTAATTGTGACACCAATGACATCATTTCTTCTCAAGCAACGGAAGCGAGTGAGCGTAGCTGTGAACCTAGGAAGCTGTTGAGCGATTTTCGTACCCGTCATGGCTTGATGATAGCTTTGGGCAGTCCTTCTCTTTTCTACGCTGATGTACAGAGATCCAAACGTCTACTACACATAGCTATGGCGGGAAAAGTATCTGTTGACGGGGTTGCGCTTGTTACTGGGGTAAGCCAAACCTGTTCAATTTTATAGCTAATATTAACATGATACAGGCGGCAAAGGGGATCGGCAAGGAAACTGCGATAAGCTTCGCAGAAGCTGGAGCACGAGCAGTCGTTTTCGCCGACATTGATGAAGCTGGCGCCCAAACAGCAGCACAAGAGAGCCCGAGGTTTGCGAAGCATACGGGATACAAATGTCTTGCAATCAAAGTAGACATTGCAGACGAAGCTAGTGTTGATGCTATGGTTGATGCCACTGTCAAGGCTTTTGGAAGGATCGATTACAGTGTAAACAGCGCCGGGGTCAGTCACTTTAAAAGTATTTGCTTTCTTCATAAATGTTCAATGTACTGACTGTGGTGCTTGTTTGGTTTAGTTGGGCAACGTTTCCGGCGCGATCACACCCAATTTGAAGGTCGACGTGTTTGAGAAGACAATGATGACTAACATCAAGGGTACAATGCTCTGTTGCCGCGCTATATCACGAGCCATGGGTCAACAGGAGCCTCTGTCTTACGAAAGTAGGCATGGAAAGAGGAACTTGGGTCGGGGCTCCATCGTAAATCTGGGAAGCGTGAATTCCTATTGCGCAGCTCCAGGCATGATGCCCTACACATCGAGTAAGCATGCCGTGATCGGAATAACGAAGACTGCAGGTAAGATACAGATGCCCGCAATTGAGTTCGATTCGCTAAGGCGTCGCTGTCCAGCAATTGACAACTTCCAATCCCACATACGCGTAAATGCTGTCTGTCCATCGTGGGTGGATACTCCGATGATGCAAGCAAGTTTGCAGCGTTCGTCTCAACTTGGTGCTATTATCAAAGGTATGAGCCCATTGGGCCGAGCAGCGACGGTTGAGGAGGTTGCGGACTACATCGTTTTCCTGAGCAGCCCGAGTGGGAGCTACATCAATGGCACTGGCTTGGTTGTCGATGCAGGTCTGACACTGACCATGCATTTGTCATGACTAGCCGACACGCTGACGTCGAAAACTCGAGATGTTCGCCTCTGAATGGTAACCGTAGTCGCAGATGGGTTTGTTGTGTCCGTGAACAAAGTCTGGATTGTTTGCGTGTACTTCCTGAATCTCAGGGCTAGTGAATGTTTCTGCGAGAACCTCAATTCTTCGAGAACTTGAAGACTTCCTTCCACAGTGTCGCATTCTTGCCGTAGAGATCTGTTGTATGCTTCACCTGCGTCGACCTTGCCACCGTTGAGACTAAGGCTCCTGCTTGAATCTCATGCAAAAGCTAATGACCTTCCGAGTCGGAAATGAAATTTCGGATGAATTGACGTCCATGGCAGTATACAACGATGGCATATCCTTCCGATCACAGTTATTCTCTCAACGTAGGATTGGCGCGATCTTGGAATGTTGCGGGCGAACATGCCTCCGCGTCATCCCAATCGCGCTTTGACCTACAGAAGTTACGGCATCCATCTAAATCATCGAGACCATCTGCACGCTTTCACGATGCTCCGTTTTGTCGCCCCTTGACACTCGCAACAACGGACCTGCACAATTGTTCGGCAGATCTTTCGAACCGCGATAGATCTTACGAATACTACATGAGGAAGATAATATTCCTTTCGAAGATGGCACTATCAGCATCGCAGAGAACCGCGTTCTACCCAAGGTCTACGGCCGTACCATAGTCAATCTCGGATGCATAACACAACAACTTCAATATTAGCTTATATACCAACCTACCGTCAGCCTCTTCCACCCCACCCTCGACATCCCTACTTCCGCTCGACGAGATCCTCCAATTCGACCTCCACCCACAATGTCCTCCACCTACAATGTCCTCCACCATCCTCCCAAAGACCATGCGCGCCTGGCAATACACCTCCACCAGCGTCTCCCTCCCCGCCTCCCTCACCCTCAACACCTCCACTCCTCTCCACAACCCGAAACCCACCCAAGCCCTCGTCCAAATCCACTACGCAGCCCTCAACCCCATCGACTATAAACCCGCTGAAACCTACCTCATCAACCGACTCACCGTCGCTAAACCCGCAACCCCAGGTATCAACTTCTGCGGCCGCATTGTGATTCCTCTATCTCTCTCCAAATCCTCCTTTAAGAGAGGTGATATGGTATTTAGCTGCGCGGGGACCTTGCCACTCGCGGGAGGTGTATTGGCGAAATACGCAGTTGTGGGGGTGGACTTAATAAGTAGACTCCCTAAGGGTGTTGGGGAGAGAGATACAGCAACCGTTGGGGTAGCGGGTACAATAGTGTATTAGAGTATTGTGCTGAGAGTAAAGAAGGGGGTGAAGATTTTCGTGAATAGCGGGAGTAGAGGGTGTGGGGTGTTTAGGGTACAGTTGTGAGGCAGGCGGGATGTTATGTTGTGATGAGTTGCTCAGGGAGGAATGTAAAGTTGTGTAGGAGTCTAGGGGCCAATAAGGTGCTGGATTACACGAAGGGGGATTTAGTGGGGGGGTTAAAGCGGGTAGGGGGGAAAGAGGGGTTTGATTATATGGTGGATGATGTGGAGAGTAAGAACAGTTTATACTGGAAGGCGCATGAGTATAAAGGAGGAAGCGAGGTTTGTGAGGGTGGGAATTACGCCCAGTGCGAGGAATACGTGGGATGGGCTCTTCAGGAGGGTGTGGCCAGGTGGGAGGAGGAAGTGTGAGGGGTTCTAGCCGAGTAGGAGTGCGAAGGATCTAGAGACAATTAGAGAATAGATAGAAGATAGAAAAGTTAGGGCTGTGGTCAATGAGGTATATAAGTTTGAGGATGTGAAGGGGGCGTTTGAGAGGCTAAAGACGGGTCAGGCGAGGGGAAAGATCTTGGTGGGATACTGCGGGACAAAGTACAAGCGTTCTTTGCAATGCATGGTATCATAGACGTAGCTCTTCGTTACAAGTTCCTCATTACGCTCCCACTAGCACGTTGAGCTTCGGTCTTGCTCATGCAATGGTGCGGCATAGTAAGCAAAGACCAATTGCTCACGACATGATAGACGCAGGCTATGCCAGGCCGAGGTTCTGAATAGCCAAGAGTAGTTCTGGCACTTCGATTGATCCTCGGGTTCGCATTGAAGCTGTTGGTCTACCCCGGCTGCTTCGAACAGCCGAAGAGCCTCATGACCTTGTTTTCTGCCCTGATCCAAACTGTGTTGTGCCCGCTGTGTGTCCTGCCAACTTTTAAGCTTTGATCAGCCCGAGTTCGAGTAGACTGCTATAGAAAGTGTGTCTTCAGGCTGTCTTATGTAACGAGCAACAATGTAATGCTTAATTGCTAGGCGAAATCTGGAATTTTCTACGGCGCAATGCACGAGACCAGCCACACGTGAGTTCATGGATCATGCGAGGTAGACAGTGCCTAAATGGCTTGCCGCGTCATTCCGTGGGTCGATGTAGAGGAGTTGAGATGCGAAAGAGCATTACAAGATCATTATCTTTCCACGGACTCTGTTTCAGAATGGAGCACGTGCTTGCGGCTGGAAGACTCGCCGATACTTGTCACGAACTCACAGAAGCTGAATGGCAGCAGGTAATAAGGTTGACTGAGAATCCACATATAGAGTCTACATACAGAGTGCGCGGCAGCTTGGCTGGGTGAGGGCGGAGTAACGTTGATCCGTTCCAACTGCCGAGGTGCGCGCATTCAGGGTCCACGCTAGCGGGGCAGGGTCCGCACCACCAGTCAACGACGCATATCAGTCAGCGACGCACTTTCCGCATCAGAAAACCACTTTAACTTTCGTCGTGTTATAACTTTTTCATTACAATGCCAATTTATTCCAAAGAGGAGAATATTACTCTTGCTGTTAGTGCGATCCAAGCTGCTAAAATTTCTGGCAAAAAACTAAGTCAACGCGCAGCTGCAAAAGCTTACAACGTCCCAGAAGCCTCTTTACGCCATAGAATAAACAACCGACAACAGCGCGTGTCAATTCAACCACAACGCCATAAACTGGATCAATTTGAAGAGCAATCGCTAGTCAAATACATACTCGATCAAGATTCAAAAGGGTCCCCGCTACGTCTTTCTGGTGTAGAAGATATGGCCAATCTTTTGTTAAAGTCGCGCGGAGGCAAGCCAGTTGGCAAGCACTGGACAAGACGCTTTATCAACGCACAACCAAATCTCAAACCCAAATTCAACCAACCTTATGATTATTAGAGAGCATTATAAGAAGATCCAAAAGTGATTTCGGGTTGGTTTGAGTTATTGCACAACATAATAGCCAAGTACGGGGTGCATGAAGAGGACATGTACAATTTCAATGAAACAGGCTTCATGATGGGTATGATAACGGCGTCAATGATGGTAACACGCGCCGATAGACGTGGCAAAGCCAAATCTGTATAACCTGGTAATCGGGAATAGGCTACGGTCATTGAATGTATCAATACGATGGGTTGGTGTATCCCGCCTTTTGTGTTAGTCCAAGGCGCCTACCATCTCGTGAATTGGACTACAGAATCCGGTTTTCCCGGCAATTGGGTCATTAAACCGACTCCCAATGGATGGACCAATAATGAGACAGGCTTGGATTGGATTCGACATTTCGATAAGCATACAAAAGGTTGCTCGAAGGGTGTGAATCGACTTCTGATCGTGGATGGACACGAAAGCCATTTATCAGCCGAATTCAACAAATTCTGCGAAGATAACAAAATCATCCCTATCATTATGCCTCCACATTCATCTCATTTACTTCAACCGTTGGATGTCGTGTTGTATTCGCCTCTAAAACGCGCGTATGGTGATGAAATCAACCGGTTGATCAGAGCCGCGGTCAACCACATTACCAAGTCCGAATTCTTTATCGCGTTCAAAGCCGCCCACATTAAAGTTCTTATGGAAGTAAATATCAAATCTGGATTTAGAGGAGCTGGAATTTCACCTTGGAACCCAGATTCTGTAATTTCTAAGCTAGATGTTCATCTGAGAACGCCTACCCCATCGGATAGTGATGTTGTATTGATTTGGACAGGTTGATCGCATCAACTAAGGTTCTATTGAGCTGATCTCTCCCAGACCGAGCAGACAAACTACCTGGATATATACACAGAGATCTCCGGACGTTCCGAATAGGATCAATCCTTCAGGAGCTGCTGAACGATCAGCTTCCGAGGCATCCGGCAGGCGAAACAGCTTAAGTAATAAAGGAAACAGTAGGGCAGCATGCTCTGACAGATAGCCGTCCTTCTACCGCTCATGAATATAAGTCGTAAACCCCTTCTAACCCCCAACAAAACGTCAAACAATCCAATTTAATCAAAAAACGAATCTCTGCCCATCAAGGAAGCTCTCCAACACCAATTATTAAAGCTGTAGACCAATTGGCGAAGGGTACGCAAGGATTGGCGCATACAGTCACTCTTTTGACTGAACAAGTGCGCAATCTTCAAGAGGCAAATAAGGCACTTGCAAAGCGTCAGAGGGCCAAAAAATCACGTGTACAGCTTGGAGGAGCACTTAGTATAGATGATTCTATAAAGCTATCGGCTGAGAAGGGTTCGAAGAAGCGGTGTTTGCCTGATGAATGTGAAAATGGTGGTTCATTAAAAAGGACGACAGCGGCTTCACGACGATGTGGCAACTACGGCGCAACTGGGTATAATGCGCGCACTTGTAATAAAGATAAAGAAGTAGATACTGAATCAGAATCCGATGAGAAATAAATAAATTTTTGAGTTGTTGTGTGCATCAATATTGATGGGGCATGAGATGCGGAAAGTGCGTCGCTGACTGATATGCGTCGCTGACTGGTAAACCACGTTATAGTAGTTGTTGGCTTTAGTAACACTGTAGTAAATATTATATCCGACCTTAGTAAAGTAATAATCTAGATCTATATTTTACACCGGACGGGCGCTCGTATAGTAAGTGTAGCCTAAACTATATTTTAAAAAAGTTTATTAAGAAGTCTAGATTACTCAAATAATGAATAAAGGTAAGCCGATAGATTGAAAGGCTACCCGTCGTATTATAAGCCTTACGCAGTAAATAAACGCTTACTTTCTAAAGCTTACTGCGAAGCTGGGAGGCTGGTTTCTTAAACAAATAATAAAAAAACACTGGCTCTTTATTCAGCCTTTCTAGCACCTCTTTCCAGCACCGCCCGTCCTTAATAAATCTCCCCCATAAATAATAAGATTATATCCTGCCTAAAAGCTAGTATTGTTAAATTCGCGCGTAATATCCAGCACTTTATCCCCGATAGTAAGTCTCTTAAACTCACTGGCAGTGTTACCCTCACCGACATTAATGCCGTTATTTTTTGTATAGGATACTACTTTAACTGGTCCATCTTCGCTTCTGAAGCCGATCCTACCGTATTCGCCGTGGTAGGATGGGATAGATCGCCGTATTAAAATAGTCTACACTTCCTGACTACTGGATCACCAGCACAGACCATCCGAAGCAGCAGAAGTCGTTCCTCTCTTGTCTCCGGTTATAGAAGACATTGTGCCTAGGGCTCCGATTGTTCGTGTCACACGCGTCATACATTCATCACAGCAGAGGTTCTCGGATGTTTCATTGGCAACTTCTCCGTCAAAATTATCCTACCCGAAACCATCAGTGGACCATGTAATCAACACACTTGCCGTAGAAGATCTGAACCCATGATGCACATCGACTACGTGTTTCTGCCTTGGGTATGGATGGCCATGGTCTCAGCAAATGTAACAGTTCCGAGCCTCTGTACATGTAGCTTCACCATCCTAGCTGCAAGAATCGTACCTGACACGGCACTAATTTTCCGCTACGCCACTGAAGGAAGCCTGGAGAGTCTAAAGCACTTGTTCGACCAAGGATCGGCATCACCTTACGATGTTGATGAGAGCTATGGCACTTCAACTTTGGTGGTAAACCGCCTTTTTCTACCATAATATTAAGGCTTGCTGACTGAGGCCTAACAGAGAAAAAAAAAATTGTTTAGCTTTATCGAGAGCTCTTTCACGATCTTTTCGCCTGTTGATATTCTCCTCGCAGGGCCTAGTTAGCTTTCTCAAGTACAGCTTTCTCACAAAAGTCAAGAGTCTAAGGAGTAAGGACGATGCCGCTCCATTCTAGTTTCACAGCTCTAATTAATCTATCGATCTAGAATTTGGCGATTTTGCATTTTCACCCCAAGTAACTAACAAAAATCCTCAACACACTTCCTCGTGATTTCGTAAGAGACGTTACTGCCACCGCACACGATGATTACTACTCGACTTTCTCGCTTCAGCCCTTTCAGAAGCTCAGACAGCTGTCCGTCGTAACATGAAGTCATGCATACACCACATGTAGGCTCCAAAAGCATCCTCTCGTCGGTCGCAAACCTTTTACATGCTTCCACAGCCTCGGCGTTGGAAACAACCACATTAGTAACTGTGCTTCGCGTACCATACTCGAAAGCCTTAGAGCACACAGCCCTGGCACCAAGACTTGTCGCAATACTCCGAATCCTAGGAAGCGTCACCAGCTCCCCTCTCTGTACCGCTTGAGACAGAGAGTCTGCACCAATAGTTTCCATGGCGATGACCCTGGAATTACTTGTACCATTCTGATCAAGACCTTGCATTATTCCGCAGAAAAGGCCACCACCGCCCACACTGCAGATGATAGCATCTAAACCGTCATATCGATCGTCTCCACTTGTGGCATAGTCCGTCTCGGGGTGCACATCAGCAGGGTAGTGCAAGTTAACCCCTTCCAGTTGCTCCAAAATCTCCTTCACTATTGTCGAATTCCCATCCCATATCTCTGGAGTGTCAGATGGAGGGACATAAACAGCAAGCTCGCTCCTTCGCCGTGCTTGAGGAAGAACTTCTGTAACGCGTGAGGTCCCTTCTTGAACCAAGAGGGGCCTTACCGCGCTATTTCGTGCCTTTTTGAGCCGTTTTGGCCCCTTCTTACCCCGCTCGCCGCTATAAGGGCCTGTCTAAAGCAGCGAGGTTTACACAGACATAAGTAGCATCTCGCTGACCCGGAGAAGGGTCAGCGAAGCGCAATTGAACTTATCACGCCTTATTGTACTACGCAGAATCCATCGTGACTCTAAAGTATTCAGCCTACTCGATACGGAGGGACGTTAGGTGCTACAATACTTGTGGTGCTTAGTGTTCGTTACAACTTCACCATTAAGGTATTCATCTACTTCAAACCATGATTTGCCATGTTGTATTACGTCCTTGGCGCCCGCTTCTTGTAACTTCGAGATCATGTAATTGTTTGTACTCATGGGGACAACGATGGTGGCTGGACAGCCTAAGGTGATGGCAGCGTGTACACATCCCAAGCCTGCGTTTCCGCCAGAAGAACTATAGAAGTGCAATGTTTGAGGCGACGCTTCGTGGTTGTCGAGCCCTCTTTTGCTATCCCTCGACAGAGCACCAGGGCGGGCTAGAAGTAAGTTACCGATGCCTTGGGACTTGAAAGACGCTGACGGCTAAATATTCTCCAGCTTCAGGTAGATATTGCTGCAAAGTAGGAGTAAGCAGCATCACCACGAGATACCAAGCAGGACAGTGGTCAGGGGTTCTCCACGTACCAGCCCGCAGCACGAGATAGTGGTGCTGATCGTATCAGCGGTGTCTTAATCCATGGCAGCTTACGATCTGTATCAGCCACATTTAAGACTTGGCAGTATTCACCAGACTTGCTAGAATGTGGCCAGCATCCACCGAGGGTGGAATTGTGAGGATTTTTGTATGGAAAGCAGCGACCCAGACGGAAAGTTGAACTGGTCTGGAATCGCGGAAAAAGGCAACCAATATTGAGGCTAACCCGATAGAGTAGTAATCCATACAGTCGATAAGGCGTTTGCTCTGTGAATTTCATTCCTTAAGTTGAACCTGGTCAAGAGCCTCAATCGAGGCATTAGAAGCTGCTTCTACGTTCAACACTTTGAAGGCAGGTTGCCTTTCAATAAACAACAATATTCGAATTGAGTGCTCCGATCCTCGAAAAAATTACGTTTCGGTTTTCAAATTGTATCATTCTCCATGGCTACACTGAAAGCTATCTTCTTCCTTGAGTGGCAGAACACAATATTCAGCTGTTTCAAGCAGCTTCACCCAATTGTTTCTCACAAGCAGCCAGAGCACTGTGCACAGGGTCAGGTGCTACGGCTGTTCAGCCTCAGCTGAAGCTGTATATATAGCGCAATCTACAAGCTTTCACCAACTTTTCATGTTCCATCATTGAGCTCTTCGAACTCGAGCCTGCAACGATGGTAGACCCGAAATATGCGGCGACTGAGCAAGGATTCTTCTACTTGGACCTACATGTTGAAGAAACGAGCCGCATACAAATGGATGTTACTGAATGTGTCAGCTTTGCGAGGACCTTTACTCTTTGCTATTGCAGGAAAAACTGGGTTATGACATTGACATTCTAGGGACACATAAGTTAAGCAGATGAGTACGGACATCTAATTAGGTTTTATTGTTAATATTCGTGTGGTGGGTCTCACTCGCAGTTCAGATACAAACCGGCCGGCAGAAACGCAGGTATTCAATTTGGCAAGCAGGATGATTTCGAGGCCTATCTGATAAGTACCACCGCAAGTCGACACATCTTGGTCGCATAAAGACATGATAGTATGACTCTAATTCTAGGGTAAGGTATCACGCGATGGCATTTGTAATTCTGCTACAGAAGAGGAGTTAGTAATGCCAGAAGTGTTACGCACTCACAGAACCCTCCTGCAGAGGCTGATGGATCAATTACACAACGCGGGAGAAATGATCCTATGCGCATTGTCCCTGATTCTTAGCGATCCCACAAAAGAAAGCCTTCTATGCTGTCATCGGTCCAATTGTCCGTCTACCAGTGCAATGGGTATCCTCAAGTATTCGCAGCTCGAGAGCGAATCGGACGAGTAGGGTCATAGTGCTCCCACAGATGCCGGCTCTTTGACTCTGCTCTTTTGTACAAAGCCTGGACTACAATTCCTAGACCTATCAACAAGTCAGTGATCGGACATTGAGCCAAGAAAAGGTCAGGCCCTAGTAAATATCGGCGATTCTCTTAGGTTTCTTTCCGGATCTCGACTCAAGTCATCTCTTCATCGAGTGGTGCCATGTCAGAGTGCAAGCATTGTTGACCGCTACTCATGTGCATATTTCATGCGTCCCGAGCTCGATGCAATGTTCTCGGACGACACTGATACGATATGGAAGAGTACAGATTGGCATGATTGCAAATACCAAATTTTCTGAGCGTCGATTCTAAAGCAGCAAGGGATGAGAGAAAGCGCAGCGCTCACAGGAAAAGTTGGTTACCTTGGGTTGTACAATTCAAATGACCCACTGGCGGCTTGAATTCATGTCTTCGATTGTTTTGAAGAATGTACGGAGCCTGCTGGTCCCTTTTGGTGATCACAGAAAAATGATGGAAGCACTTTCAATGTAATTAAACGACTTCAATGATGGAGTTCTCGGATTTTATCATTGTATTTTCTCTAAGATGAGATTAGGACCCTTTTCAGCAATTCAATCAAGCTTGCATTTGTGCTTGACAGCAAGTGGACTGGTAATCAGTAGATCATTGAAAACTTTCAGTTGGCCGACGCGGTTAAGGCCCATGTGATGGAGTATGAACTTAGGCAGCAAATTATACTAGCTAAGTTGAACTAAAGAACAGGAAATAAGCAGCAGAGCAAGCCTCTATAAATACACGTTCTGAGCATATAGTGATGCTCAGAGATACAACTGTGATAAATAATGATGTGAGCACAGGCGATACGGCTTGACCATTCGCTTTATGCTCTGTCACCATGAAAGTTGTAACATACTATATATAGGGCGTAGCCTGATTCGAACCTTTGGTTCGAGTCTATGCTGATCTTTTGGTCTCTGTGGCGGAGTGGTATCATAGGCTACATATCACTTCCAAACAACACTAACCTAATTCGTCTAATTCAAAAATTGTTTCAATCTGGCTGTTTTAGGCTTGGCGTTTGTTACAAAAGTCTTGGCTTTCCACCAACCGGATAAAAAGAGGAATGTGTGGAATAAAACGATGCCGTATTCGAATATCTGTATGCGTTCTGATGTATCTTCGCAGCTAAATAAAAGGAAAGATATCAAACATACTTAAAGTACTTCTCGTCCAATAGGGTGCGGAACAACATAGCCAATTTGGAGTAACGATGTTCAGGCATGGGAGAGCTTCCCCACCATGTCTATTCCTACCGGCTATCATAATCTGCGAATCAGAGGAATTTGCAGCTCAACGAAATAGAGGCAATGTGGAGAAAAGAAATCATTTTCGACGTGTCGTCTGAAACAGTCCTGCGTTGGCTTTCCAATGCTTTTACCTCTACGTAAGGGGCCTCAAGCGCAAATTATTTGGCGGGTAAGGGCCGCTAAGTCTGCATGATTCTCGCTCTTCTTTTGCTTGGGTCAGCCAGTACGGAGTAGGCCTAGGTCGCTATATCTCCAATTAAGGGTTCTCAGGTCCTCGAGTCACGTTGCTTATCACCACCTCGCTTCGTTTGGGCACATCTCGTCCTGACCCACCGCATAGTGAAAACCTTGAACGTATGTCACAAAGTATTGTTCAGTTCGGACTAACCATACTATGTGAGCAGCAAGTGTGGCACTGCTTAATTGAGGGGCCATGAAAAGACACCACTGAATTGGCGATTCCTCGTGCACGACCACATTGAAATCCATCCATGTTGCAATTTAGCCATTACCTAATTCCACCGCCAGTTTTCGATATACTGCAAGTCGTTGAAAGTCATCTAACCCCTTCTGCAATCTTAAAGCCCTCGTTCTATTCTTGTACCATCCTTCAGTAGCTCAATCAGAAAGGTGTTCCCATTCGGGCTCATCTCCGAGGCCGCCCTCCCCAAGAACCTCCCATTCACCATCAGCTCCCAGTTCGGCAGTGCCTTTCTTCGGATTCTGCAACTTTCCGTCCGTCCCGTCGCTGACAAGTGGTTCGTGTGGAAGATACGGTTTTCCGGCGGCAGTATCCGCGTAGTCTGTCTTGGAAGCCTTCTGGCGGACCGTCACACTCCAGTGCATGGAAGATGTGCCTTTGCTGCGATGTGCTTCAGGAGATGCGTTTAGAACATTGGGTACATTAGCATTTACGAAGCGACGAAACATATTTGCATGTTCGGCGCGGGACTCTGCATAGCGTTCTGCGGGATCACGTGGGGTTGCTTTTGCAGAATCACGTAGTTTTGCTTTTGCAGCGCGGAGCGTTGCCCAGCCTTTCGCAATATCAGGTTGAACTGCATCTGCGGCGCGCATCTCTGCATCGCGTTTCACGCGATCACGGAAATCCGCATTTACTCCGCGAAGCTCATTGCGTTTGGTAGCGACTTCAATAAGACGGTCTTTCAGGTAGTACTTGTGGAGGCTGGCCATAGACTTGTCGGGGAAATAATGGTGGAAGTCACTGAGGTGCGTTTTGCCAGCTTTCTTGAGGCTCTCAAGCCTTAGAGTGTCACTTGCGCTCCAATCATCCTGCATGGTCTCGCTGTCGTTTCTAGAGATGCTGGGGAGTGAAGTTCCTTGCTTGCCGGAACCGGAAGCGGGAGTGGATGCCAGCGACAGCTTGGAAAATTTGGTAGGCAATGAGAAGTTGGGACGCTCTCCATACAGCTGTGGTGTCATATTCTTGCGGTTAGCAGCAATTCGTCTTGGGAGCGATTGAACGCTTGGAGCGTTTTCATTGCCAAGCTTGCGCTTTAGTTTAGCGGAACTTGGTAACAGATGAGCTTTGGCCTCGATGTCGAGCTTGCGCTTTAGAGTAACGAAATCTGGACTCGGTCCGGCTATAATATTGCGTTTCAAGTAGGACGGTGCAAATCTTGCCTTTTTGTTTATGACGACTTTATCATATACCCTCTCGTTAACCACTAAAAGCCGAATGAGCTTACGTTTCTTCATGAATGTGCTATTCGTTCGGCATAACGTTACTACTTACCTCCCTCGTGCTCGTAGTGGTAGATTAGCACAGCCCTAGAGAAGATCATCATCCCTTGAGGAGATGGGGCGGGTTCCAAGCAGGTCTGAATAGTCCATTTTGCTTTAAAAGTCCGTGCTGTTTCAGAGCCGGATAGTACATCGTTCTGCAGGCGCTTCCACTGTGGTCATTGCTATTCAGTTGCTGTACACTACCGATGTAAGAGAAGACACGTACGAAGATACCTAGCTCAGTTTTGAAAAGACCATGAGTACGGCCGTCGATTTCTTTGGTGAGTAGCAGCTGCTCGGTGTCGGCATCGAAATGGCCGAGAGGGAAGATACTCATATCCTTCGCCTGGAAACACAACGCCGGCCACACTACTTGCTCGAAGTCGTGAGAAGCTGTCACCCACTCAAGGCGTACTGGCGGCTTGGGCTCCGTAGACGGCTTCGGGAAGGCAGGCGCTCCAGACATCTTGGCGGAGGACGATGTCAGTATATGTGGTGAACAGAAGGGATCAAGGTGGAAGAAGTGGGAAGTAAAAAAGAGGCTCGCAAGGTAAGTAGTAGAAGAAGCACCGAAAAGTGAAGAGTCAAGGGTGATTGACGCCACGCCACAAAAGTGAATGATGCCACGTCAAAGTGTTTATTTACCTACTGGCGTGTGACAACCCGTGTAGCTCGCTGAAAGATTCCATGGAAAACACCTGGTCCCACGTACCGGTGCCAAAAAAAACACATGTCTTTGCAGACGGGCATAACATGCTCAATGGAATAAAAATTTGCTATTCAAGACAAATAGATTTTATAGCACAACGAAGTGGCTTACTGAGCCATGAAGAAAATAAAAGTGCCTGATCGCGCATTGCCTCTTCTAAAGTCAGTCCAAAATGCGTAGTTATCAACGAAGATAGGTAGATATGCTAGTATCTACTACAATATCAGCGTAGTTTCGTGCTACTTGTTCAAAGCCAAGCGAAATAGTTCTTATGTCTCCTGTAATCAAGCGGTGCCAGTATTGTTGCCCCAATTTTACTACAATAGAAGAGTTTCAAGCTCATATCCCGGGACAGCATTATGACCCGATCGACGTTATGACAGCGACTTTGGTCCGAACGGAGGATATGCACTATCCATCGAGATATGTGCAACTTCAACTTGGGGGCGATGTACTGCTCGAGACCCCTTTGCCAAGCAAAGCTGTCGACTACCCTCAGCATGTCTATTGCAGACAGATTCCCCTCTTTGGTGGACGTATGGGTAAGGGTTCGACGTCCAGGTTCCATTCCAGAAATTCAAGATGGCAGTCGAATTGCTTCATCTGCCAGCTCCCTTTCTCTCCTTTGCCCTTTGTTCAATTCTGACTTCTACCTCCCTCTGGGCCACATGCTGCTGCAACTCTCTGTCCACCTTTTCGTTATTTTCCACTGCAGCTTGGCGAGCGCTAGCATGACTTCTTAGCTCATCCATGGCAAGTTGCAGTTGCTGCGAAACCTTTTGCCTTAGCTCTTCACTGCTCTTGATTTGAAATCGATCGATGAATTTCTGTGCTTCTGCAACGTCCTCTTCTGGAGCTGGTCCGCCTTCAAGCAGCCCTCCAGGATGGGTCAGTCTTACACCAGCAATTGGACTGCGGAATTTGCGTCGCGGATCGTGAAGCGGTAGCGGGAGTTCGTCATGCGCAATATCTGGAAGTTCTTGCAACCACGCATCGGTCATGCCAGCTTCCTTCTCGCCATCGACTGGGACTCCATCAACGGGCGGAGGGTTGTTGACGACTTCGGCAATCTCTGTCTCGAAAGCTTCATCGTATCGTAATTTGGTAGTGTGCGAAAGCTCGTTGATGTCTTCCTGCGGCGTCAATGGTGCTGCTGCCATGGCATCGGGGGCATGTCTAGCTAGGTTCGTCGTGGGAGAGTGTTGCGACTTGGAAGGAAAAGCATCGGCCAATTTTTGGCTTCCCTTGCGCGCCAACCTTCAACATCAATCACCAACACCATCCTATTCGAACTCCTCGCTATGGCGGACAAACTCCGTGCACAGCAGCAGCTGGAGCAGCTTCAAGCTCGACATGTCGGAACGGGACACGCCGATACTACAAAGTTTGAGTGGACATCGAATATCCAGCGCGACAGCTATGCAAGTTACATTGGACATCCTCCACTACTGCATTACATGTCAATAGGAATGGGTGAACCAAAGGAAATAGTCAGATTGGCGATGATAGAAGTAGGTTCCAGCAGAGCATGGTCCAAGAGGGTAGAGGCTTACGATTGGCAGAAAATGATACAACCTGCGGGCAAACCACCAGAAGTGCAGGATTAGAAATGACAATTTGGAGACAAGAGTTGTATCTACTGCCGGATAGCAAATACTACTTATATGGCCTGCTACATATCCCCGCGCCCGCTGGAAAATCTCGACTAGCTATAGTTCTGCCACCACATCTCTACGTCCGCAAGCTTCAACCACCATGTCCGCTTGGAGGACTCACCTACGATACCGATGCGAAACGGACTCCACGATACTCGAAATGATTTTCACAGGTTGAGCATGGGCACAAAACACAAGGGAGCAAATGGAGAAGAACTTTGACGTATGTGCGTTGGTGCAAATCGTCATGCGATGTAACAGAAATTATGAGGTAGTCGAAGATGGATTTGTTGAGGTCACAATCTGCACGGATGTCCTCTTAAAAGGCCTGTAGCCTACCCCCATTCCGTAATATTTACTTCTAGCTATCCTGCATTGTCCTCACTATATGCGCATCTCGCGCTTCATGATCATTGCTGCACTTGCCCAAGCCAAGCCCATCACCCCCCAACTCACCGCTAAGCTCACCATCAGATCCAAGATCGCGCCAGTTTTGCTAAGCGCTTCGTTGTAGCCCCTGAGAAAGGGTATCTTGGCGCTATCTTGCCAGAAATTGAGCATGTAAGTGCGGACGAAGAGGCCCATCGCAGCATTAGCCAGACTCAGTGTCAATTTTGTCGAAGATGGGTAGCCCGAACCGAGAGCTATCCACAAGGACGTGAGGAGTGAGACGGAAATCTGTGTCGAGTATCAGTGTGTAGTTCGGGCTTACTTAACAAAGACTGGAGTAATGTTTGGGTAATCTCTATCCATCCAGATAGCCACAACTTTCATGATTCATGAATCAAACGATAAATTGATATATTCTATTCTTTTGTGACATAGTAATAGGATTTGTATTTTCGAAAGGATGTGGGTGACTTGTTCCGCTAAGAAAACAGCCTGGGTTTGAGATCGGCTTACAGCAATCGCGCCAGCACCTTGGGTCGTTCTTGTCTTGAACAGTTGATCTGCTGCGGAGCGAGAATGTCTTGCTGCTTGCTCAGATCTTTTCTCATATTTTTGTAGATTGGTGATGGAAATGTATGAGAGGTAAAGCCCGTATCCCGCGACAGCCGCTTGTCCCAGATGCATAATCCGAAGAATGAGTGAAGCCATGATCGAGGTGACGCTGTGTCTAGTTTTAGATGTAGTGGATAGGGAGAGTGATTATCTCTGATTGACAGAATGACTGAGTCTGGCAAGGGGTGAATGTCCGGTGCGTACGTAGTAGGATGCTTATTTCTCGTGCGGAATACTCCGACGTACGTATGGCACCGAGCACCTGCATATCTTGTTTTCTATGAACTCATATCAAATTCGGACAGCAAAATTTATGTCAAATGGACTTTTTATTTCTTGCCAATCTAAAAGGCGTTTGTTAAGACAAAAATATGTTGCATTGTCTATCCAAACTTTAGGAGACTAAGGATAATCTACGAGAAATGGGGATGCGTCGTTTCCTGGCGGCACCTTCGCCATATTAATACCCGTCCCTTGAGTTTGTTGCTCCGAAGATAGATTCGAGTTTATGAAACGGAGAGTAAGCCTTCTCAGGTCGAGATCACAACCCAGAATCATCCTTCAGATACACCGGATTGCCATTATAGTAATTAGCCCAATTCGTGCACGTCTGGTTCCAATCAGCCCCAGGCAGAATGATCGAATCCTTGCTCTCCAAGAATTGCAAGCCCAACCCCTCAGAAACATGCCATGCAATGTGGCAGTGCATAAGCCAGGCGCCTGGATTATCCGTCGGAAATGCGATGACCATCCAGCCGCCGCCAGGCAAGAAGGAGACATCACGACGAGTAGGGTTCTTGAAATTGAGGTTCGGAGTGTCGCTTGTTCGATTGAAGACTCCGGTACCATTTCCAAGGAGGTAGAAGTCGTGCCCGTGAAGATGGATAGGATGGGGAATGGGAACTACAGTCCCGGCAGTTTCTTGAATAATCCAATACGTCCACTATCGAGTCTCGCATCAGTTACGGGTGCGGAGACCAAGGTACCATGTTCCAAAGTGTGAACTTACTGTGCCTGGTGTTGGAATCTCAACCAAATTGTAAACCACAGGGTAGCTTGTGTTGCCCGTGATGACATATTCCAACGTTGGGTCTCGCCAGTCTATGTCAATGGCAGTGAGATTAATGCCCCAAGCGGCGATATTTTGGCCGTTCGTTGTGAGTTGCGATACATGAAGATCCACCTCAAAATCCTTAAGTTGGTCGAGAAAAGTGGTATTTGGTACCATGTTTGAGACGTAGGGTGTGATCGTTCCTTCCGGCTGGCAAACACTGTCAGGCGTCGATGAATTACTTGTTGGTGTATCTGAGGCCACCGTGGAATAAGTAAAAATGGAACGGCCATGGAACCCATTGGTGCTCGCGCAATCACCAGCGGCTTCCGTGCGGAACCAGTAATTGCCAGCTGTTTGATTGGCGATGAAGACCACGTCGTAACGCTGGCCTATTGCAAGGAGAACCCAGTTCGTCTGGAATGGCTTAATTGGCACAAAATCTGATGTGATGACAGTAAAAGTATGATTATCGAGCGAAACACGGAGACTGTTGTCCACTGAGGTGTTTATTAGTCTCAGGCGATATTTCTTGCCGGCGGTAATGGTTTGGACATCGTAGGCACCTCCGCCGGCAGCATTCTGATTTTTGCCGTTGACTAAAACTGTATCAGGCTCTGGGGGTGCTTGTCTGTTTTGTAGATTCTGGTTGGCTATGTCCTCTATCTGGAACGCCGTAGCATAGTACCAATCCGTAACGGGATAAGGCCCGATGTCAATATCGTAGTTCGTGCTGGCGGGACCATCAATAACGAGTGTTCCCACAAGACCATCACCATACTGCGCACTATAGTGGGAATGATACCAAGAAGTACCAAATTGAACAGCCTGAAACAGGTAGGTCCTGGTATCGCCGGGAGGAAAGGGACCTAGGTCTCGTTAGGAATCTTTGAACGCATAAAAACAACTTAAACCGCAGCGTACATTCTGTAATTCCGTTCACACCGTCCTGGAAAGTCGTGTGGAATTGACGGATGCCGTGCCAATGAATACTTGTTCCATTGTTCTGAAGTGAATTCTTGACCGTGACTGAAATCCAGTCGCCCCAATCTATAATTGGGTTAAGAATATCCACAGGAAAAGTTCCCAGTCGGAATGATACTCACTCGCACGAATTGTAGGACCTGGATACTGATTGTTGAAGAGCATACAAAGGCGATCGCCATTACCATCAGGGTTGCATGTAGTATTTGTAACTTCAAGGTTGTAGAACACGGTCTTGCCCGTATTTGGCCATTTCTTATCAAAGTCAGTAGCAATACTGAAACCATTGGCCCAGCAGGCTCTCGTCAGGGGACCGTTTGTGCAAGTTGGATCAACACCTCGGGAAGTCGTGGATGATACGGAAGGTCCAGCCGACGAAGATGATCCCGAGGGTAGTGTGGGGGATGCGGAAGACGAAGATGCTGGCTCCACTGAGCCAGATAAAATGATAGTAGACGATTCCACGGCGGTCGGGTTTACTGTGGTTGAAGACAGAGGCGCCAAGGAAGCTACACTGCTGGTTGTAGTTGGAGACGGCACCGTTGATGGCAAAGGCTTTGAGGACGTGGTGCGCTTGATCATGTGGTTGCCAGCAGCACCGTTTTCTCCCCACATTATGTGATCGAAGGGGATCTGCTTAGCATGTGAAACAGAGCTCACGGCCAAGAGGCTCGTAGCAAAGTAATGAATGAGCAGCATAATGCTAAAATGGACACAAAGTAAACAGTTAATCCAGTGAAACCAGACAAACGAAAGAGCCTTTCTCAACCGATGGGCATTGACTTCGATGGCTCAAGTGAGCGAGATTGAGAAGTTTTCTCCTTGGGAATTACCATAGAAACCTACTATACTGCTTATATACCAACAATGATAAGGCGGCGGCATCGCTTCTGAAAATCTGGATACTGGCTTCACAAGTCTCCCAGAGACAATGTGGGAGCATTGCTGCCCGCAGGCCAAGGGTATCTGCCTCTTCATAGTCATCATCCGTCTGCCCCATGTGAAGTCTGACTGGATTTCCCCATTTGGAGCATTCTGCTACTCAGAAACGATAGTGGAAGTTTAGAGACAAGAAACCCCGGCAGAGAACCTCAAGCGCACGGTTCCGAAAGCCATGTATGCAGTCATGACTGCGAGACTTGGCATTGCTGACATCCACATGGTCGCAATTAGCCTAGTTTTCGTCTAAAATTACAATGGCAGAGCCGCAGAGCTTCCAACCATGTATATCAAGTTTCTGACGTTGACAAGCGTAGCAGGACGATTTTAGCACATCACGTAGGTTTCCGCAGGTAGTGAAGTAGCTCTGCGATAACATTGATCAAAGTTAGATGGTCATAATGTGGAATCAGGGGCTGACTGGATAAGCTCAAAAGTCAATGGATCGCTCAGCTCCTTGACAAGGGATCTCCTGGCCATGAGTCGAGTGAAGGGATTGAGTTTGGAACGGAACCGATGTGCCAAGACCAAATCAAGACGCTGTGTGGCGTTTCGGCTATCCACATTCTCCAGGCGAACGCAGAAGTGAAGATGATGTCTGGAAAAGGTGCATAAGTGGGGTGGAGGTGGAGGTGAACGTATCATTGCCCAGAGTTCTGCCGCTCATATTCTTCTCATTGTGAATGAAGCAACGAATTCAATTCGCTTGAAGCGATCATCGACTCACGCTCCAGGAAGCGGTGCGCAAACACAGTGTCTCGCAGCTCTGCGATTGTACGAGATATGGGTTGAATTCCATAATTGACAATACGGATTCGAAGCTCTGACTAATCGGTTGGGCAAACTCTGGTGTTGGGTTTGGAACACGCTGGACTGGTGTATTGCTTGTCCGTAACTCAATCCAAGTAAGTGTTCCACAAGCTTGCTAGCCAGGGTGGATATCGTTCGATGTGGTAAGAGAATGGCTTTGCAAGAGTACAAGCTCAAAGACGTAACAGTCACATGCAAGAAGCTGTCAAGCTACTGAAGAGGTATGCATCAAGATGCAAGGTCAATGGGGCAAAAACGGTGCCTACAGATCTGGTATGGCACTTTACATTTTCCCTTCCCATGTACTCAAACATTAGTCCATCCCTTGAGATGACAGTAACTTCAGGGAGAAAGTTCCAAAAACAACATTTAAGAAGGTGAACAACGTCGTCGCCGTTCAGCCGCTGTGCTTCGCAATCTAGAAAGACTGACTTCACGTTCACATAATTAGTACACGTACGGTATAATCCTGTACGGCACCTTTTCGCAGTATTTCTCCCAATCCTTTCCATATTTCCTCTTGCACTTTTCCTCATCCCGCCTTTCGCGATGAATAAGTAGAATGGCAAAGTATAACATGTAGAAGTAGGTGAAAATCATTCCCCAGCCCATAGCATCGCCGGGCACGGCCTTTTTCGAGATGCCTAGACCACCACTGAGAATACCGTCCATCGTAGCATGACCCGTCAAATGAGGCACGGGCGAGGATTTGGTAATGACATATCCTGCCATTCCCGTAGGTAGACAGTACGCCCACGACATCAGCCAGTCTCCGAGATAATTGATATGCCTCGCTCGGCCCCACCATCCGGTCGTGAGTAGCCTGCTCCCCGACTTGGTCTCAAGATATTGTAGGTGTGCGACACGCGGATCGTTGGGGTCAGTGCGAAAAACGTTCTTCTCATTGTTAGCAGCCCGGAAGATGTAATATCCCGCAAGTTGCACAGAAATGACACCAACGATTCCGAGAACTCCAAGTTGGACCGGGTGGACAGATAGATATCGTGCTTGAATGGAATACGTGAATGGCACCCATACAAGATCGCCAAAGGCGAGCATAAAGCCAAATCCGTCTGTAATGATATCGATGGTCGTGAGAATCGCTGGTTCCATCCATAAAGCATCGAAAACGTAGACGGCTTGGACAACAGTTACCAAGATGATACTGTCTGTAACATAACCATAGTTCTGATACTGTCGCGCGACGAAAGCAAGGTCGAGCAGGATCCAGCCCAATAAACCAGGTCGTATTTCCATGAAAGCCTTGATGTCTATTTCACCAAACAAAGGAAGGGTTACACGAGGGTTCAGCTCGCGTCCAATGAACCAGTCGTAGATCACGTTTCCAGTGTGCCCACCAAGTGCGAGTTCCCTGCGTTCCTTGTTCCCTTTCTTGACCGAGAAACTCCTAACATAGACGAATATAGCGAGAGCGTAAGAGATAATTAGATTCGAAGTCACGATGGGAACATAGTTGTCGTATATAAACGTCCAGAGGGGGAAGTTTGGGCCTTGCGCAATGGTGCCGGCGGCTGCAATCACCATGATGAAGACAGCAGAAGAAAATGCTGGGAGAGTTAGGTTTCTGGCTGTGAGTTGGCTGAGAGAGCGACGTACCATTGAGTCTGTAATTTAGTCTTCCGCCAGAAAGGAGCTCTGTCCCTTCCACTTCTTGTGAGGGTAAAACCGCATTTAGGGTCAAACTCAGGAGATAATATCCAGTCACGGCAAACACAGACTGCCAGTTTATGAGATTTCCAAGGCCCTTCCAGCCAGTCTCGTTGGCTAAACGTCTCAGATTCAGGGTTGAGGGTCGCAGCAGACTGGGCGCAGGACAGCCGGAGATGTCATTGCAGAAGAAGGTAAAAGCATAGCATACAAGTGGAAGACCAAAGGTCACGCCAAGAGCGCCGAATCTGAGGATGTCAGGAATGCGTATTGTCTCATCTATTTGGCGATTTCAACTTACGGTCCACCGAATTCATAGCCATGAGAGGACGATGCAGAACCGCTTGCCTGCTTTTTGACTGCCATTCCACAGGTTCGTTGGTGGGTAGCTGTCGGGAAATATTACAACTATACTAGAGATGACTCAATTCAATCACCAAGTAGAGGTCCAGGCAATCATGATGTAGCGATGTGAAACTTGACGCGAAGCGTCACATCCCTGGTTTCGATGTTGACAGAGGATGTAAACCCTGTCGATCGCACAGGGGAATACACCGAGCTTTATGCAATGCACAAATGTCTTACATTGAACTTCAGCTACAACTACCGGTCTGAGCTCTCGCCGCTACCTGCGCAGGTCAATTCGATACAACCTTTGCTCGATGATTCCGTCAAGATAGCCTTATGAGGATACCTTTGAGATGAGGTCATTTCCCGTGCGGGCGGCCGCCTTGTGCGTATTCACAAGTTCGCTGGCATCCGGTGCAAAGCAGGAACTCCGTCAGTCATGCACAGTCAAGTCATCAAACACAGGCTCGTTCTTCGATCTGAATCCAATATCGATACCAATCCCAGGCAGAAATCCGGGAAAGAATGCTCGGACTGAGAGTTGGCATGCTAGCGGATACGATTACGGATCTAATTTCACACTCAACTTTTGCGCCCCGGTAGTGGAAGAGCTGGACAAAGTCGTGGATGTGGACAGGGATGATTGGGAGGACGTCGCTGCTTATTACGAACAAGATGGCCGCATGTACTCAATAGGGTATGGAAGCTATACGGACGTCTTGCTGAAACAGAAGGCATAGTCTGTTTCCCCCCGACTAGCTTCAGCAGGGCATTACGTGAAAGGTATCAAAACAATCGCTGATAGCCGCCTTCCCAGGTCAAAAAACGACTCACCTGTACTCCGCGGTCGGAAGCTGGTCCTCAACTATACCGGGGGCTCGCTGTGCGATACTGGAAGTGCGAACCATCGTCGCTCGGTCAATCTGGCTGGTGGCCACCAAAGCTCTGGCAGTCGCAACAGTACTAAGGGGAAGGGAAAAGACAGTGACGAAGACGAAGACGAAGATGATGACGATGACAAGGACAATGACAGGGACAAGGATGAGGACGACGACCGCGACGATGACCGTGATGATGACGACGACGACGATTGGCCTCCAAGGAAAGGTAGCAGACACCAGCGACGCAAATCTACTGTCATCTCCTTTCTCTGCGACAGAGATCCTTTAAAAGCAGATGCAGTCGTAGCCTTTGTCGCTTCAAGTCCGGATGAGTGTACCTACTTCTTCGAAGTGAGGTCTCTCGCTGCCTGTGGTGGCAGCGAATCCTCGAAATCAGGGCTTGGACCAGGTGGTGTGTTTGGCATCATGTAAGTCAAACTTTGACTTCCGCGAGTGGGTATGATAGGAATTGACGTTGTGAGCCTTTCAGCGTCATAATCGCACTCAGTGTGTACCTGGTTGGTGGCTGTGTCTACCAGCGCACCGTTATGCATCAGCGTGGATGGCGACAGATACCCAATTACTCATTCTGGGCGTCGATATTTGGCTTCATCCAAGACATATTCATAATAGCATTTTCATCCTGTGCTCGGCTCCTTCCCAGTCGAAGAGGTTACACCAGGATCTCGGCGAACGGGAATACACGAGGGCGAGGCGGCAACTCCGAAGATGAGAACCGCCTCATCGATCAGCTCGACGAGGAATGGGACGATTGAATGAAGTAAACCTTTCAAATTTCCGGTTGAGAGATCAAGCATATGTGTACAAATAGAAGGATTGGGGAGAAGATTGAGTTCTTGGCGTTCAGGTAAAGACGGAAGGTAGAAAGTCGTACTTTCGGGATAAAGACGATGTATTGGTTTACCTTGGTTCGTATATACGCAATGTTATAAAGCGACACTGAGGCTGTCGACTTTTTTTTTTGGAGGTTGGTGACTTCCATCACCGTATCGTGGCAATGCGACCAACAGTGACTCCTTCCAGTGTACCTGCACGTGAGCTTGATTACTAGATAAGTTCAGGGGATGGTCTGTGAGTAGGAAAACAACGCGACGCGACGCGTCTTACTCCCGAGCTGGTGTGTTCCGAGCCAATCGTTCACCTTTTTCAGTTTAGGCTGCGCATGACCACAACGGCTGTTCGTGATCTACGCAGGTACTAGGTGTTTGCTGAGGTACCTTGATTCCGCGAAGAGCCCTCCGCTGCCACCTTAGCCCGGCTCCACTCCGCCCCCTTTACATACACATGGTCAGCGGACCTCTTTGATCACAGACCCTCGGACAGAAGTAGTACCGCTCCCTCAGTGGATTTACCAGCTGGTTCGAATGGCTCCTCTCCCATAACTTTGCCCTCTTTAAAATTCAAACTGTGTCCCATAACTTAGATTCTAATTATAAACACCCTTGACTCACGGAAAATGACTATCCCATTTCGCGAGCGTGCGAAACAGTGTGTTCCCTGGCATGAGTCAATCAAATCTACGAGATATTGGGTGGGCATTTTCAATCACGACCTGTCGCCAACGGTTGAGTTGAATTCGGTAGATTTCCTTTGGATCAAGGCCCACAGTGTAAGACTCAAACTAAGACATAGCGAGATTCCCGCTGATTATCGACCCAGAAAATAACCGTGCAGACGATTCGTCTACAGTATACCTCGAAGCGACTCGTGGACATTTATCTCAAGTTGGAAGATGAGACTCCAGCAGATGATGTCTCCATATCCGAGCTAGACCATTGGGGCGACAGTGTCATTATCTTCCGCGCAGTGGAGACCGGAAACGGAGTATTCGGTTCCGCTGAACAGGGAATTGCCACCGTCGAATCCATTCCTCCTGGGTTTCCAGGTTCAGAAGCTCCAGGAACCAATCCATCAGCCCCACCAATGTCAGGGTCGCCACAGAGAGGAGAGCGATTTGAAAGCACAGGGATCCAAGAGCGTCCATCCACGTCACTGCCAGACTCCGCTCAAGATGCACCTAATTCCTATGCTACGTCCTCATGGACGCCCCTAAACGCAAACGAACAGACGATGTCATCGCTACCCCATCAAGCTCATCTCGCCCAACGTCAGCAGAATGAAACAACCACCGCCCCTTCCCCCGTCCAATTCCGCCATGCTTTGGAGATTCAGCTTTCACCTTCTCGGCACAGATCCACGACAGCTGAACCATCCAATACTTCCACGACAGCCGACCCATTCGGTGCTTCCACGACAGTCGATCCATTTAATACTACTGCTGCTGCTACGCTCGGGCCATCAACTGCATACGCGAAACAGGAGTTACCGAAAATGATGGAAAATGTCCATCTCCAGGACCTGTTGAGGAAAAACTCGAATCATTCAGTCGAGATCTTAGAGGCAGGGCTTCGAAACGGATTGCGCTTGCTTGATGACCTCGCAGCTCCTCTTAACAGCCATTCTCCGAGCAATCATGATACTAGTCACTGGATCCAACAGATCTCCAACCTCAAGGCGCAATCCCACAATACCAAAACCGTCGTCGGCGTTGTTGGTGACACAGGCGCAGGCAAGAGCAGTGTTATCAACGCACTCCTGGACGAAGAAAGCCTGGTTCCCACCAACTGTATGCGAGCTTGCACGGCCGTTGTCACCGAAATCTCCTACAATGAAGGCACGGAGGACTTCAACAAGTACGGGGCGGAGATTGAATTTATATCAGCCGAGGATTGGGCGAAAGAGCTCGGTGTCCTGTTTTCTGACCTGCTCGACCAAGGTGGAAAAGCTTCTAGAGAGAGCTCGCAGCAGGATAGCGAGGCAAGTATTGCGTACGCTAAGATCAAGGCGGTGTATCCCGATAAGACCAGAGATGAACTTGCCATGATCGCTCAGCTGGGATCGGAACGTTTACTGAGAGACCCACCTGTGCGAAGTGTTCTTGGCACTACAAAGGCTATCCAAGCCTCAACGTGCGAAACCTTCTATGCGCGACTGCAACGTTATGTAGACAGCCAGGAAAAGTCTACTAAGGCCAAGTCCCAGGATACACGAAAGGAGAAGAAACAAATGGAGTTCTGGCCCTTGGTCAAGGTGGTGCGAATATTTGTCAAGGCACCTGTCCTTTCCACGGGCGCCGTGATCGTTGACCTCCCAGGTGTTCACGATTCCAATGCGGCACGTGCAGCGATCTGCAAGGACTACATGAAACAGTGCAATGCGCTCTGGATCATAGCTCCCATTGTCCGCGCAGTGAATAACAAAGCTGCACAGGATTTGCTTGGAGAATCCTTCAGGCGACAGCTCAAATATGACGGCAGCTATGGAAACATCACCTTCATCTGCTCTAAAACAGACGACATCTCGACCACAGAAGCGTTTTATGAATTCAACCTAGATGAGACAATGTCGGTCGTTTACGATAGGACCTCACAACTTGAGGATCAGATTCGCAAGGCTAAAAAGGAGTTGGAAGAGTACAAGAAGACCCAGCGAGATTACGCGGATGCTGTTGACAGCATTGAAGATGATATCGAGGCGTGGGAAATTCGTCAGACGAAGCTTATGGATGGACAGCGGGCCTACGCGCCTCCAGCAAACGACCACAAGCGCAAGCGTAGCTTTCGTTCGCCGAAAAAGCCTCGTGGCATTTATAAGAAGCCAAGGATTGAAGATGGCTCAGACGACGAAATGGGTGACGACGATTTTGGCAAGAGCTCAGAGTTTGGAGCCTCTACTTCTGGGAGCGACCATGAAGAGGAGCAGGGCGATCCCGTTACGGAGGCTCAAGTCAACGAAAAGCTTAGCGAGCTCAAGCACATGAAGAAAGAAGCTCGGAAACGGCGCCAGGAAGTTGATAAGCAAGCGACTCAAGCACGCCAAAGCGTTAGAGAGCTTGTGAAGGAAAAGCAAAAGCACGATTCTGAACTACGCGCTGCATGTATAACAGCAAGGAACCGCCGCTCCAAAAGTGCCGTCCAGCAAGATTTCGCTTCAGGTATCAAAGAATTGGATCAGGTGAATGCCGAGGAGGAAGATCCGGAAAACTGGGACCCCGAGGGTCCCGACGTACGAGACTACAATACAGTCGCGCAATCGCTCCCCGTTTTCTGCATCAGCAGCAGAGCGTATCAAAAGCTTTCAGGGCGTTTCAAGAGAGATTCAGAGCTTCCGGGGTTCACCGACGTTGACGAGACAGAGGTGCCGCAATTGCGAGCGCATTGTATAAAGCTTACAGAGGCTAGCCGCACAGAGGGTTGTCGCACAACCCTGAACAGTTTAAGCCAGCTCCTAAACTCACTTCGACTGTGGTCTTCCAACGCTGGGGACGAGGTCGAGATATCGTATACAGATCGACAGGCGGAGGGTAAGATACTCGATCGTCGACTTCAGTTCTTATACGCAGCTCTGCTACAGTGTGCCGATGACTGCATTGGACACGTCAAGAACTTGATGGAGGAGAATATCTTCGGCCGATTTGATATTGCGGTTGAAGCGGCTGTACGCCGTGCAATGCCCACCACGGAACGTTGGGGCCAAAAGCCAGATCCTAACAATCCTCAATCTGGCGGGTATGTATGGTCGACCTATAAAGCGCTCTGCCGGCGAAGTGGTGTTTTCTCTAATAAGACTGGAAAGCATGACTGGAACGATGAACTGTGAGTTTACGTACATCTACGACAGTTCCCTGTACGTTGACACTAGCATAGCGCCGATCCAATGATGAAGGCTCTCATGTCCGGTTGGGAGAAAACATTCCAGCAACGACTTCCACATACTCTCACTGAGTTCGTGGAAGCGGCATATAAGGTAATTTTGAATTTCCATACCCAGACTGCGGAGCAGCTGCGCAAGTCCGGCCTTGGTCAGGCGGCCATTGGTACTTTAACTCAACAGCTTCGGAGTTATGGGACGTCGTTCCACGATATTGCAAATCAGTTGGTGTCGACGATCAGCGAGCAGCAAAAGGACGTCAATCGTCAGTTCATTCCCATGATCACCTCGGCGCTGGAATCGGCGTACGAGTGCTGCGTGCACGTGTCTGGTGTGTTATCCTGGCACGGATGCGACCGTAATGTTGCTAATAGTTATCCTCTAGGCAAGGGCTCGTTTGGGCGTATGAAAGATCTGATGGAACAGTACGTAGATGATCACAAGAATCAAATGTTCATCGATGCGACCTCTGCGGTCAAGCATCAGTTGAACATCATATGTGTCAATACGCAGCAACAGTTAAAGGAGGGTGTCAAAAACGTCTTCCTTTCTCTGAGCCGTGACTATAGCCAAATCATCAAAGGCTCTATTGTTGCGACAGGCAGTGCGCAGCGGACGGGGGAGCTCGATTTGAAGGATCGTATCAGCAGCATCATCGACAATAGCGGACAAGGCTGGAAGGAGGTTTTGCGTCACTCGGAAAGTGCCTCGTTGCCAGTAGCCGGCTCTGACAATGTTGTCAATGATTCTGAACAGTATAGACCGGAGCAGCTACGCGGCTACTCGCATAGTCCATATGACAATACACTCAACGACCGGTCTGAGCAGCCACAAAAAGGTAACACACCCAACAGGTCGACAGGAGACGCGACTTCCTGGCCAATTCAACAGGAAAAGGATGTTGAGGAAGGCGACGAAACAGTCGCAGGACCTTACAAGAGTATATCGGAGCAACCAGACAACGGCATGGACTGGAATGACGAGTTTTGGGGTGATGATAATACCTTGATCAATGAAGAGGCGAACGACGAGAACCAGTCCAACAACGATTTCGAGGGCAAGGCTTCTGTGCTTGGCGAAGATAGCCGGGCGGATGATTCAGACAGCGTCCGCCTGATCAGCTAGGTGGAGAGTGGGGTGCTTGCAGAATAAGCCGTGGACACACGGTTGATCTAGGGTCCGTCATTGGAACCAACACAGGCATGGGTTTCAGTGCCAGGGAAAGGGGTTTCTTCATGAGTGGTGAATGGCTGCCATTATCTCTCGGTGTCTCTTCAGATAGGCTTCATCACTCCGAGTGGCACCCTAGATCCGAATTGCAGTCTATTTTTGATTTCTTCAAACCCTGAACCGTTTCGGGTTGATTTCCATCCGAATTGTTCTTCTCCTAAATAATCAATTTGAATATGCAGCTCTGAGACTGAAGTGCATTACCCCACATTCTTCCTTACCTCAAGCATCGGCTAATGGACTGTTGGTCGTCCCTGCCGAGGGAGAAGATCTGCGAGAGGAATGAAAGACTGCCATCGTCTAAGAGCGGGAAAAGTCCTTGGCTTCAAGGGATTTAGGGCACCGGATCGGTACGCTAATAGAAGGAGATGTTCACTGAGGTGTGATCCTCGTAAAGCAGCTTAGCGTTTCTCCAACAAGGTCCGCATCCTCGATATGTGGAGATGTTTGAGATATCTATAGCTTTTCAAGATGCACTATCTTACCAGTAGCTTCCATGAAGAGTTCTTAGCCCGCGGGCTTTCCTACATGATCCTGGATTGGATAAGAGCTGTCCAATCGGAGAGCCAATGCATGCGGAGTGAACCAAGAACTGAGAGTTTGATCTCTTCCCGTCGTATGCTCTGGGAGCCGATTACCTCGAGCTCCGTGCCAACCCTGGTTGCATTCAGGCGACCAGAAGCCCTAAACCGTTTCGACTCCTTGCATGCAAATGTCATGCTCTTAATCCAAGTACTGCCGCGGTATCTAGGATCATACAGACATGAAAACGGCTTTGTGGCTTCTGCGCGGACTGGATGACATCCTACGCGCATTGAGCCGTGTTGGAAAAGATGATAAGGACCGTAGGTCATACGCGAGCCTCAGATCGGCCGAAAACGCTTGCTTACAGATGTTACGATCCAGCTTTACTTTTTGGGTAGGATGATGGCTTTCATAGCATGATGTTGTCCTCTAGAGGATTTATTGGGGGAGAAAAAAAAAAGCCCGTCAAATAACCCAACAGAAGATGGACAACTGGAGGCGCAGCACAGCCACAATAACACTTGATTATCACGTAAAATGGCCTGAATCGGACAGCAAGCTAATTCAAAGGGCGCCGGACGCTAAGGGGCTGCATTGTTAAGATGACGAGCTTCTGGATGGTCAGGCACGTCTGAAAATAACCCAAGCTATGATGTAATTTAGGGATGGGCAAGTCTGCCATCCCGTTGCGAGCTTGCCCGACGCGGCAAGGCTGCTCCGAGAGAGCAATGTCCGCGGCAACTTTCTGACACGCTCTGAACTCCCAAATATTTTCCGTCGCCGTTTCTGTGTAGACGTGCCTGCAGATATTAGAGCGGTCGAGCCGGTGAATGCTGCGAATGCAGAAGACAGCACCGTGGCCCAGCTGCCGCACGTCTGACCAGCGATCTGATGGGGCTGGAATTGCATTCGGACCACTCACCTCCCCGCTCCACCACGCCCCCCTTACCCAATTGGTAGGCCCTTGCGAATCGTTCTGGAAACGATTAACCCGGGATGGGAGCGGCCGTCGGGTCCAGGGGGTTTAGCGAGAATACGAGCCGCCACTTGGGTGCGCAATAAATAGCAACAACGAGCAGCGAGGCGCAGCAGGGGAGGCCACCACCCATCCCCATCCCCGGATGATCGAACCTCAACACCACGAGCAAGCCAACCGCACCTCCGCGGCTAAGGCAAACAGGCCGCAACCTGCCCTGCTATGGGCGCGCTGACCACAGCGCGCGCGCGCGCGCGCGCCAGATCTCGTGCCTCCAACACCGCGCGACCCATCACGCCTTCTGCAGCCTCGCTGAGCCGGGTCAGGGTGGTGCTTCCGCTTCGGGCACAGCGACCCAGATAGTCTGGAGGAGATCCAAGACATGGTGGTTTTTTTTGTGGCGACTGCCAAGACAGGTCCGCCGCAAAGAGGCCTGGACGACGGGGCGATCGTCCGTCGTAGCATTGACGGGTAGCCGGCATGGAGCAAGCGTGAAGATCTGTCCACAGTCATGTATCATGTATGGGAAAACGTCCCAGTTTAGAGAAGAGGTGCGTTGGTCTATAGCCGGGACACTACTGACTGGCCTGGCGGAGGTCGACCTCCTGCCAAGCGCACGTGGACGGTGCCTCGTTTTGCAGTTCAGAACAGCGGAAGCTTCAAGGGCGCCGGGAGATGAGCAAAGGGCTCCGCAAAAGTGCTGAATATAGCGAAGGAATTAGTCGTGTTGCGAGTTATGCCCGGCGGTGAGGTGTGCCCGTCTGGTAAGCTCTGGCACGGAGCATGATTGCTCGGACAAAGCCACAACGATGGATCGCCAACCTAGCGGGCTCAGGTCAGGGCAGCGTTGATTGAAGTAGCCGGGCCGGGCCTGCATTGCATGCGTCTTGCCTTACTGCACTCCACGATTATTACCATCGTGTCACCGGAGCCGTGTCCCTCTTGCACTCTCGCCGTCTAATCTACCGTCAGACAATACGAACCTAGCTGAGCCTGTCTGCATGTCATCTTCAATCTCTTGTTCATTTACTACTATTTCGGTCTCTACCCAATTTCAATCCGCTGTCACTATCCTAATCTACATCTCCTCCTCGCTGCATTAAAGTCCTCTGCCTGGTCACTCCTGTTTTGCTGCGCCTGCTTTTGCCCCACACAGTCTGCAGCGTGAAATGCAACCAAATGCAGCGACGACGGCCAATCGCAACGGTAACGATAGACCTCTTCTATCAGTTCCCGCCCCATATAGGCCGCAGGCCGCAGTTGCCCAAACACCACCGACGCCTCCGCACAACCACGATCCTTTCTCGCTGTCGGCCGAGTCCTTTTTCAACAAGCAGAACGCCGCTGCACTGCTCTGCGCAGTAATCGGGCCTGCTACGCCTCCGCAGAGTGACTGTCCTCTTCAGAAGCGCATGGCCCAACCACCCAACCAGCAACCAAATCGAAGTCAGAGCTCAACTCCACCGCTTCCATGGCAAAGCATTCCAGCCGAGTATCGCCCGGCGTATTGGAACGACTCGGATGTTTCTTTTCCGCCTCCATCTCAGCATCTTCACTCAAGCACCAGCTGGCCTCTAGCCAGCTCCTCCCCTCCTCGGTCTGTACCACGACAAGGTGAAAACCCCGTGCCTCGGGTCAACGAACCGCGAAATCCGCAACCTCAGTCCCTCTCTGCTTTCCAACTTCAACAGCAACAGCTCCAGCAGCAGCAGCAGCAACCGCAACTCCACCTCCTCAACCCACACTACGCCTCCCTCTCCGACGTCAAGCGGCCCCTCTCCATCCAGTCGCGCCGTCCTCGCCGCCTGCGCTCCATGCTCAGACTCGCCCCGGAGCCCGAGTCCGACCTGCGCACCCGCATCGTGCACCCGCACTTCGACCCCAACGCGCCTGTCCAGATCATCCCCCCACGCTCCGCGCCACCGCAACTCTCCGCCGCCCCACATGGTACCATCCGCGCTTCCTCGTCGCCCGGCACGCCCTCGTCGTCGTCTCTGGCGGCGCGCCACCGCGCGGCGAGCGGCGCTGAGCGCTCCGATCCGACGCGCATCTCGCCCGCGCAACCGCCCGCGCGCGCGAGCAGCATGCGCGAGCGCGGCTGGGATGAGGGCTGGGAGGTGCATCAGGGGCAGGGCCAGGAGCGGGTGGTGTCGGGTGTGATGGTGGCCCGCGGGAGCCGCTATTACGCTGCAGAGGAGGACGTCGAGATGGCGGAAGAGCCTGAGGAGGACGAGGACGAGGAGGACGAGGAGTTCGAGGAGCGGGAGGAAGAAGACGAAGACGAAGACGCATTCGAGCTGGCGCTGTTTGCGCAAGCAACGAGCGGGATGGGTCCGCTGGGTGTTGCGGACTGGAGCGCCGCCGCGGCGGAGAGCGGCAACAGCGCTGGCGTGAGTCCCAGCCAGGTGCGGTATGCTCGTCGGCACAGCAGTAGGCAGCCCGTGAGCCCGATTTCGCCGCCGACGGAGAGCGGGCGGAGCGAGTATGGGTTCGGGCGGGAGGCGCGACGGGGCGCTGGACGGGAGCGCGAGCGGGAATCGCGGCATCGGCGAAACATGTCGAACGTGTCGCGGAGCCCGAGTGCGGTCAGCGGCATCGTGCCCTCCCGGCGGAGCTGGGAGACGTTCTTGGAGCCGGAGCCGCATTTTGGGAGTGGGGGTGGTGGTGGTGGTGGTCCTGGAAGGGAGGCCCTGATGCCGGCAGATGAATTACCCAGTTATGGGCAGAGCCAGCTGGAGGCTAGCCAGAGGACTCGGCAGGAGGCTGCGAGGAGGGCAGCGGAGCTCCAGCGGAGGTGGGAAGAGAGCTATCGTCCGCGAAGGTGAATACCGGCGGGTCATTAAAGTAATGCTAAAAGTTTAATGAAGACTGGGAGTAACACTTGGCAGGTAATTGGCTGCCTTGTCCGCGGAGGATATACCACTGGAAATTTGGGGATTTGCTTCTCGCAATGTACCATTGATACCATATGTGGGAGAAGGAAGCATCATGTATGAGTAAAGCATTTTTGGTCGTCGATATTTTGAACCGTGTATATACGTTCGATTCCTGTATCAGATTTGGAAAATACTGCCTTTTGATGAATCCCTTAGTGGATGGGTGGGAACGAATGCAAACTTCGCGCAGATGTACAAGCAACTTCAGATCGAATCCAACGCTACTTTGGCCAGGTCCAGTCTCCCTAGTTCTGGCGTGGCTTTACAATCCCATCATGAACGATGTAGAACACAATAGTACTATCATCATCTACAGTCGCCAGCAGAACTCTTTTTGTGATTCGCCACTTATTTACAGAGGCCGGGGTTGTCATTCTCGGGTCACTGCTCTGGCCTTGAGATTGATCATCTGGATTGCCAGGTACAATTCCGATAAGGTCAAATATCTCAGCAAACTTCTTCAAGCTCCATTTTTCTCTTAGGTGAGTAGGCAGTACCCATTCTCGTTCATGGCCAGATTCCTCGGGTGCTGAGCCATCAGCTTCCCGTTTCGATTCTTCCTTCAGCAGCTCTATCTGTTCATCTGGATGGACGTAGATCCGCTGGGGAGGCAGACCGGAAAGGATTGGCCGAGGAAGTCGATGTTCCTGGTTTAGAGGAGAATGAGTATGTACTGAAATGGCCATCCATTGATGCTGATATTCCAGGTTGTGTGCAACGCGCTCTGCTAAATGATGGAGATACGGTTCATGCGATGGTGCTTCCTCAGCCGTTCCACCACTGGCTCTCGAAGTCGTCATGCTTCTTGCGTGATATTGAAGTCGTGAAATCATTTATGGAATTGGGCCTAAGGCTTGACGTGTGTATCCTTCGCTACCCTAGCCGAAAGGGGAGCAGTGACCAAGCACCCTGCAGGAAGGAGCGAATAAGCGAGCCTATCTCGTTCGCGCGCTCCATCCCTGAGGTTCCCAAACTTCGACCAACAATTTAGTTGGCCTCGAAACAAGATGGCCAACTACTCCTCTCTTTCGGGCCGAGTCATGCTGTTTTCCTATCTTTTCACCTTCTTTGAGGAGTCTTTCAGCCCTACGCTCACATCTCCTTCTCAACGTTGGGCTACATTCGCTACAATGCGTTAGCAACTAACGTCGATCTTAAGCCCTTTCGTCCTGTTTCAAATTCACCAAGCCACATCGAAAAGCTTTGTGGCATTTTCCCAACACTGCCTTCCATTCTCCCATGGTGGGCTTCACGTTAGGACAGTGCAACGGCCATGACCGAGCCTTCACAGCCAACATCGGCCTCTCCAGAGGGGCCACCTCCCCCCGTTGCCAGCAGTCCCACTCCCCCTGACTCACCTGGAGACAATGCGCGAACTGCAGTTGCGCAAGACACTCCGGACTCGCCCTCGTCCAACCAGTTCATTTCGCGCGCTCGTGCCTCGACCACAGCTTCGCTCGGTAGTGCCACAAGTTCCTTTCGCCGGGGCACGCTGCGATTGCTCGATGCCGATCTTCCCTTGGGCATGTGGGCTGCGACCGCCCAGACGACATCACAAGCACCTACGCTAGGCGACATTCGGAGCGGAAGAGTGGGCAGGCAGGGCAGTCTTGTGGGAGAGGACTTTCGCGGGGAGTGGGAAAGGCGGAGGAGTAGCTTGGAAGGGGTTGGAGGGCGAGCGCGGACGGGGACGAACAGTAGTTTTGAAATTCACACGCCGGGAGCACAGAGCAAGCGCAGCAGGGCGAGGACGAACTCAAGTCTCAGCATGGGCACACCGAAGTCTGGTGCAAAGAGACAGGGCAGTTTTGGATTTGGGGTGGGGAAGAAGGCCAGTGGAGATAATTTGGCAGCAACACCTGGATCCTTTCCCAGCGTCAGAGAACATGATGAAGAGGCCAATCACGGAATTGTGGAAGTCCTGAGGGGGGAGTCGAGTCTCGAAAATGCTGATGTTAAGAAAGCACCTTTGACGGAGGAAGAACTAGCACAGGTACGCGATTGCTTCCCGTCCTTCTGTCAGTGGTCTACGGAAAGCTAATACATAGATTGTAGCTGCCAAGCGGCTACATCGAGCCTCCCAAGCTGCCATGGACGGTCTCAACAATGATTGGCCTCAAAGCCTTCTGGAGATGGTTTATTACTCCACTGGGCTTCCTCATCACTATCTACGGCCTGAACGTGGTCGCCTGGGGCGGCATGCTCTTTCTTCTTCTCTGCGATGCCTCACCCGCCATGTGCCATCCCACTTGCAATGACATCAACTCGCCTCGCCGGATCTGGATCGAAATCGATTCTCAAATTCTCAATGCCCTCTTCTGCGTCACGGGTTTCGGACTCATTCCCTGGCGCTTCAGAGACTGGTGGTGGTTGCTTTACTACAGGCTCGGGAAAAGGACCGAAGGGCTGCGACGCCTAGCAGGCATTCATCGTAGCTGGTTTCGCCTAAAAGGGAGCGACTTCCAGGACGAGGTGCCGGAGAACGAAAGACTTTCTGACGAGGAGAATCTGGCGTTGCCAATCCCACTGACCAAGAGGCCTGACCCACCTTTGACTGGAGTACGTGCTCCACCTACAGCAACGTGGAAGCTGGATTTCGTGATTTGGTGCAATGTTTTGAACACATTCCTTCAGGCCTGCCTGTGCGGCTTCATGTGGGGAATGAACCGCTACAATCGTCCCTCCTGGGCAACAGGTTTCTTCATTGCGATCGCCTGCGTTGTCGCAGGGGTGGGTGGTATCATGATGTTCGTTGAGGGTAAGAAGGTGAAACGGGTTGAGGGTGTTCCTGTCAAGTTTGGGCAGACGCTAGAAGATGTGGAGAAAGCCGAGAATGAGGCGGGAAAAGAGTTTCAGGATGACAAAAAACAATCGAGCTTCCAAACCAGGGAAAGTGGGAGCGATGATACTATAGAGGTTCAGGGAACCAGTGCATTGTCTAGTCAGAACCAAGAGAAAGACAAGGATGCAGGATGAATCTTGCGCATACCAAGAGGTTGAAGGAAGACTTTTCTTATTATAGACGGATTGGATGCATTCCGAGCAACGTGGATTGCAATATCTATATACCCCGTGTTTAGCACGAAGATAGTCAAGTTTGATTACAGCAAGGACTTGAGAAAGTCTTGCGGGCTGTATTTACACGGGGTGCGTTCACGTAGCGCAGCGAAAGAACAGGTTTTTGAAGCGGATAAACAACGGTTGTGGTGTGATCCCAATGTCGAGGTATTTGCATTAGGATGGACACCGCTCTATTGCAGAGACTAAGGCAGGTCGACCGTTGATGCGTAACGGCGATGCAGTGTGCAGGCGTCTTGGTCCTATTCGACGTCACTCATCTGCATGCAGTCGCTCCAAATTCTGGGCCCACAGAGCCCATTAGCACCGTTTCAGATCAGCGTGGCGGGGAACCACTGCAGTCCGTGATCCCCCCCTTCCGTCCCTCAAGCTCTCCTTGGTGTCGTCTTCTTTGGCAAAGGCAGTCGGGCCAAAATCAAGCGAGGACGTCGTTGCTAAGCCCGACGACGCCTCCTCCTCGAATCAGGAGTCCCCTTACTCGTCAGGCTTCGCACGAGAGGAAGCGCAGGTCCGCGTGTCCGCAAACCGGTGCTTCCCCTAAAGTACTCCACGCCCCTGGTGAGCAAGGGGAAGAAGAAGCAGAGTAAGCGAATGGCGCAAGACAGTTGAGACAAGCCTGACCGCAATCATGCTGGTGCTATACTGGCCACGCGTCGGATCTGGACAAGACATGACACCGCAAATGAAGAGCACGCGATCTTGCTTTCCAGGGGGAGATGAAATCTTGGGAGATGGCCCCAAAGATGCAACGCGAAGGCAAGCCATAGCGCAGCCAGCACCTGTGATCCTGAGTCGGTCCAAATCTCTCTCGAGAGATGGAAGCCCCCCAAGCGCAGGCCGCAAGTCGGCTACAGAGTTCACGGAGCTTTGTCCGTGTTTGGCTATTTCTCCTTACCTCGTGGCGCGGACACATGCGTCCCCATGTGGAGTCGTCCACGCCGGTAGGCGCATCGGCGCCACTCGCCCAACGACGTTACCACATGCGGCGAGCTTCGAGAAGGATTGAAGCGCAGTGCTTGCTTCGTGTCTGGTGGCGATCAATGGGGAAGGTGGAGGGCTTGGCCAAGGGGGCAGATCGCGACGACGATCCAGCCACCGAATAGCAGCGAACCCTCCCCGAGCCTGGCCCGCATTTGTCAGAAGTGACTGATGGGTGATGCCAGCCCGCTAACGGCGTCTGAGGGGAAAGCAAGTCGCTTTCAAGTCCCTTCAGGAGGAGCGCACGCACACGTCTCTTCGGCCGCTGATGTGGGCCCGCGTCATGTCCGCCAGGTGAGCCCAACTCCTCCGCCGCCCACGGCCCCGGGCTTCCACCCTTTCTCCCTCGTGCTTCACAATCTCCACCATTGCGGTTCTGGCGAAGCCCTTCCCTGCCCGTCGGTGGCGTCCTGTGTACCCTGGATAAGACCTGACTCTGTGCCTCAGCTTGAGCTAGCAGCCGGCGCCCGAAGTCTGAGCTTTGCGCCGGGCCTTTTCGTCGGTTCTTGCCGGACTCGAGACGGATCAGATGCTGCCAGTGCATCGTCTGCTCCAATTGCGCGTCTGTTCTCCTTTCGCTCTGCGTGTCTGTCGTTAAGCTTGGACTTTTTGCTTTGGGCCGGCCTTTTCCCTGCGTTGCACCAGGACAAACACCGTACTTCTGTCTTGGCATGAGGATGCTGTATGCAGTCAACACTGGGCCATTGAGAACAAATTGATCTGGGTGTCAGCACCATGGGAGATTATGGTCCTCCGGAATCAGGTCTGACATCGTACCCATATCGAACAGCGTCTCCATACTCTGAAGATCTCCATTCACGAAGTGTAAAGGTCGAAAACTCTCACGGTCTACCTCAGCACCCACCTCATGTGCCTCACAATCCTCATTTGGATCCGCAGCCTCGTGCTATGCCGGGCAGAGTAAATTCCTATCACCACGCAGGCATGGGAGAACCCCAATACCCACTCACATATCCTCTTGGAACAGTGGATGCCCAGAATTTGCCGCCATCGCTCGACCGTACCTCCTCCATCTCGCCTAACAATCCTGTGCGATCTCTCAATAATTACCCTCTCAGTATTCAAACATCAAATCTCTCCGATCCTCCTGGTACCGATCATTACCCAGCCGCTCATCAGCTTGGCGTTACCAGCGCTGGTCCGCAAGGCCATAATCTCGGCCCGGGCAGCATTGGTGAATCAGACACGCACAGTCCGACGAGCACAAGGACACATTTAGGGACTGGCCTCACGGATTTTGGGATGGTTCAAGAAAAAATGGAAGGCGACGACTTCGGTGTGGTGTCACAGCAGCCCGAAGACGACTCCGGAAAACCCAGAGATGACAAGTCGGACTTCCCTCCATCCTGGAGCGAGCTCAAGACCAAGGCAGGCAAAGAACGGAAACGATTACCCCTAGCATGTATCGCATGTCGTCGGAAAAAAATTCGCTGTTCAGGCGAAAAACCTGCCTGTAAACATTGTCTACGATCACGGATACCGTGTGTATACAAAGTCACAACCCGAAAAGCTGCACCGCGAACCGACTACATGGCTATGCTAGACAAGCGACTACGACGGATGGAAGATAGGGTAATCAAGGTCATTCCGAAAGAGGAGTCTGGTCGAGTTTCTAATAGAGCCATTGTGAAACCTGCAATTCCAGGTACTCCCGCAAACAATAACAGTGGCAACAAGAAACGTCAAGCGGAAGAAGCCTTTGGACCCGACCTGGATGAGTGGGCTAACACTAAAGGACCTGACCGACCGTCGGAGTCTTCTGCTCCAAAAGACGTGGATGAGCGTCAACTACTTACAGAAGGCGCAGAACATCTTCCATCGAAGGAGGTACAGCAACATCTGGCAGAGGTCTTTTTCGACTATCTCTATGGCCAGTCCTACCATTTGTTACATAAGCCTAGCTACATGCGCAAATTGGCTGCTGGCAACCTGCCCCCCGTCCTTATCCTGGCCGTGTGTGCCATCGCTGCACGATTTTCGACCCATCCACAAGTTCGCGCAGAACCTGCCTTTCTTCGCGGCGAGACTTGGGCAAGCGTCGCACGCGAAATCTCACTGAAACGTTACGATACACCTAATATCACGATACTAATAGTCTACCTTATTCTGGGGCTTCATGAGTTTGGTACTTGCCAAGGTGGACGAAGCTGGATGTTTGGTGGCATGGCGCAACGAATGGCTTACGCACTGCAGCTGCACCAGGACCTGGATTTTGACCCTTATTCGAAGGATAAGGAGAAGCTTTCGCCGCTTGATCGCGAAATCAGAAGACGAACGATGTGGGCATGCTTCATGATGGATCGATTCAACTCTTCGGGAACCGAGCGACCGATGTTGGTTACCGAGCAGTCCCTGCAGCTGCAACTTCCGGTAAAGGAACAGTACTTTCAAATGGAGATTTTTGGGCCTACCGAAGATCTACATGGAAATGTCCCCCAGATGGTTGCTGACGAAACCGGCCAGTTCTCGAACGCTCGGGAGAACATGGGTGTGGCCGCATACCAAGTCCGCTTAGTGGCATTGTGGGGCCGATTAGTGTCGTACCTCAACTTAGGCGGAAAAGAGCAGGACGAACACCCTCTGTGGTCACCTGAGTCCAAATTAGAAGAGATCCGAGATCAAGTCAAGGATTTCAGAGATTCGCTACCGGAATGCATGGAATATTCGCCCGAGAATCTCCAGAACCATGTCTCCGAAAAGCTTGGCAATCAATTCATCTTCATGCACCTCACGTACAACCAAATTGTTCTATTCATGAACAGGTTTGCTCTGCCTATTGCAGCGAGTGGGCGCATTCCGAAAGATACGTCTGAGTTCATTTCTGAGGCGTCCGACGCGGCAATCAATGCCGCCAACGAGATCTCCTCGCTAGTCAACGATGCTATGGAACATTGTGTTTTTGCTCCCTTCTCGGGTTATTGCGCTTTCTTTTCTTCAACGGTCCATCTGAGAGGCGTCTTTTCGGAGAATCCTCGAATCCTAGAAACGGCAAGGAAAAATCTAGCCCTGAACGTAAAATTTATGACCCACATCAAGAAACACTGGGGCATGTTCCACTTTCTGGCCGAGCATCTGAAGCAGTTGTATAGACAGCACGCGGATGCGGATGCCAAACGGAAGAAGCAAGTCCAAGCTCCAAGCTCTGAGGAATCCAGTGACGAAGCGGGTGGGGCTTCAGATAAAGAAGTCTTTCAATACGGCGATTGGTTCAACAAATACCCGCACGGCGTTTCACGAACCGATTATGAGGATCCTGCGGCAGAACCCAAGAAAGAGCCAGGCACTGATGCTGTGCTCGGACAAAAATCTGACCTGCAAAGTGTGGAGCAGTTCTTTGCAACGCTGAGTCCCGAAACCCGAGCCGCGCATCAACGCAAGGGCGGAAAGAGGGCGCTCAAAGCTGGACAGAAGCAAGTCCCCAAGTCACAGCCTCCGACTGGCTCTTCTGTGCACATCATCCAGCTTCACGATCAAATGCAGCAAGCCGCTCACCAGCTCGAAGCTCAGCACGTCCTACAACAGACACAGCAGCAAACACCTTACCTCAATATGCCACCTAACCCCCTCAGCCAGCAGCAGCACATGCCCCAACAAATGTACGATACAATGCAACAACAAGCCATATCGCAACAAACGCAGCAACAACAACATCCACACTACCAGCCTTCCCCCTTCTCCCCCGAGGCCCTCGCCCTCATCCAGCAACAACAAGCCCAGGCCCAGCAGCAGGCCCAGCAGCCCGGTCAACAACCACCACCTCCCCACCCGATGGCCAGCCCCTTCACTCCCGTCGACCGCACCTCACTCCTCGCCTCCTACGCCGGCCCCATGGACCCCTCCACGCCCTCCACCGCCACCACCACGGGCCTGAACGCGTGGGACATGGACCTCAGCGGCGGCCTTGCCGGGCTGGGCGGCGGCAACTTGTACGGCGGCGCGGGGCTCGACTTTGCCTGGTACCCGCCCTTCAACGTCGACCCGCCGGACATTGGCGACGACGGCGGCAGCGGCGCGCTTGCCGCGCTCGGCGGCGGGCCCGATCCGGGGCCTGGTGGGCCGGCGGGGAGTGGCATGTTCAATGCGGGATTTGTGGGCATTGGGCTGGGTGGTGCGGGGCCGGAGGTGGATATGGCGGGGTTGGAGG
>JAGFVP010000349.1:0-27878 GCA_021031095.1 Bathelium albidoporum | reverse complement strand
CCCCTCCCTTTCCCATCCCCTCACTCATCTGCCGCAGATCATCGCGTCCTCCCTCCACGGCACAGCCATCGAGTCCTTCTGGGCGGGAACCTCCTTCCTGCTATCCTCCGCCGTCTTCCAACTGCCCATCGCCTCCCTCTCTACCATCTTCGGCCGCATGCCGCTGCTCACTTTCTGCGCCGTGTCGTTCCTCGTCGGCATCATCGTCTCCGCGCGCGCGACCGACTTTACGGCCATGCTGACGGGCAGGACGGTGCAAGGGGTCGGCGGGGGAGGGATCATCTTGATGAATGATTTGTTGATTACGGATTTGGTCCCGTTGAGGCAGAGAGGGAAGTGGTTTGGTGTGATTGGCGGCGTGTGGGCGTTGGGCAGTATCAGCGGGCCGATCGTTGGCGGGAGTCTGGCTTTCAAGGCTAATTGGGTACGTTTGCGCGTGTTGCGGGGGATGAGGGCATGTGCTGATTTGAGTGGTGCAGAGATGGATCTTTGAGATCAACATCCCATTTGGAGCCATTTCTCTGGTAATGGTGCCACTCTTCATCCGGTTGCAAGCCATTCCGGGCTCTATGAAGGAGAAGCTCCTCAGAATAGATTGGGTCGGCATTGCCTTCTTCATTGCCGCAGCAACGAGCTTCTTGATACCGCTGACTTGGGGCGGTGTGCAGTACGCATGGAGCTCGTGGCGCACGCTTGTCCCGCTTATCCTGGGAACGGCGGGGCTGATAGCGTTCGCGGTGTTTGAGAGATTCGTGCCCACCTTCCCCATATTTCGAAGTGACTTGGTCTTCGGGAACTACAACATGGCATACTGCCTATTCGCGACCCTCATTAATGCCTTGATCGTATACGGGCTGCTCTACTTCCTTCCCCTTTACTACGAGGGTGTGCAGGGCTATACTCCGATTATTTCTGGCGTCGCCCTGTTCCCGTCAACATTCACCGCGGCGCCTTTTGCCATCATCGCAGGCATCGTGATTGAAAAGACCGGTGATTTCAAGTACATCACCATTTTTGGCTGGATCTTGGTGACACTCGGAATGGGCATCATGATCCTTCTCGACGTGGGAACCACCATCGTTCAGTGGGTCTTCCTCACCTTTTGCTCTGGCACTGGACTCGGACTACTGTACACATCCCTTGCATTTGTCAACCAAAGCGCTACCGATGATAGCAATATGACGTTTGCAGTGGGCATGTTCATCTTCGCAAGGTCACTGGGGCAGTGCCTCGGCGTCGCAATCTGCGGTGTCATCTTTCAGAACAGGATGTTCGCCAATCTTCAGAAGTACCCAGACATCGCAGATCGAGCTTCGGAATATTCGAGAGATGCATCAAGTCTGGTGCTGACACTGAAAAGTATGAGTGATGGAACGCAGAAGCAGGAATTGCTTCAAGCCTATGCCGCTTCGCTGCAGACAGTCTGGCTGGTAATGTGCGTCTTGAGTGCTGTAGCCATGATCGGAAGCTTCTTCGTCAAGAGAATTAGTCTTGACCGGAAGCTTGGTTCAGAGCAGAAACTACAGGCTTCCAAGCAGAAGGGCGAGAAAGGGGTAGTGTCGGAGTAGGCATTCATCTTGGAGGCAGAAAAGCACCGCTGCGATGGCATGATCTAGCGTGAATTCAATAAGTACTATAGAAAATAGCCCACATTACTTACGATTGCTATTTCTCAACCAAGGAGTGTGTCAGTAATCATGCACTCGTAATGAGGTCCTTGGACCAGGACGTGGGCCTGTGTGTAACACGGAGTCGACATTGCTCGCATACCATTCTTCTACCAGCGCCCAAAAATCGGCTAAAGCTTAGATCGAGCATGTAATATTCTTGTTCATTCTCATAAGCTGCGACTTTCAGTCAATAGCAAACTTCAGAAGAGATACTCCTGTTGCATTCTTGAGAGTCGACTTATTTCCTATCCAGATACTCTTTTCAGACACACCCACGCACCAAGATCATCTTCGACTGACCAACCTGACCCCCTCTCCCTCCGCTTCCTTTCCACGTCCATTAATCTCCACGTTCTGTGAACTAATCACCCACCCAAATCCCAGTTTCTTAATCTCTCCAACCCACTCCAGGGCATCCATCCTCCCCTTCACCTCCTTCCCTAGTCTCTCCTCCAAAGCATCAAAGACCGCCAGAGCGTCTAATTTGGTCTTGCCCTCGTAGTGTATAAACCTCGCTTCCCTCTTCTCTTCCTTCTCATCCAGTACAGATGCACAGATCTTCTCAACGAGGACGTTGGCACGAATGAGGTCCAAGTCGCCTTTCCACCCCGCACGATCGGGCAAGGCGCCCAGCCGGCGCGAGTACGTAACTGCCTCTTCAATAATAGCGGTAGGAGCTGAGGGGACGGAAGATGAAGGTGTAAAGCGGTAGATGTGCGCTGGAATATCAAGGCCGTGCGCGACATTGGAGAGATAAGTCTCGCTAGCCCACTTGGAGGCTACGTAACCGTTCGATCCGTCGGTCGGGGGTTGGACATTGATGGCTGAAGTGGAAGTAGTAGGAGCGGAGGAGTCGAGGTCGATAACGCCACCAGAAGAGAAGAAGTGGATTGGAATTCTTCGCGGAGCGGCGAGATGGACGAGCTCTTTTGTAGAGCCGACGTTTGGTTCGCGGAGCTGCTCGTATGTTTCCCAGAAGGAGCGTTTGGCGGCGCAGTGGATAATGGCGGTTGCTGTTCGAGAGAGTGTATCGACTTCAGCCGCAGAAAGACCGAGTCGAGGGGCGGTGATATCGCCGGCGTGAACCGTAACCTTGTTAGATGTGACGGAAAGTTCGGGAAACTGACCCTTGGCACTTCGCCGTACGGCGATGCAATGAACTGCGTCGACGGACACGTTTTGCACGAGCTCGCGCAAGATTCGCGATCCTAGATAGCCAGTGGCCCCTGTCAAAAGTACCACTTTACCTGAAGAAGTTCGCAAGTCAGCTGGATTTACTGGCTTTGCCATCCGCCGTGCTTCTTGCGTCAATTTCGTTTCTTGATCCCAATCAATCTGCGTGATGGTGGACGACTGATCGATCCTGATCGCCATCCTGCCGAGCACACTAGCATCGAGGAGATTGGGCAATGAGATAGCGACATCAAAGGACTTGCGGATCTGGCTTTGGAGCTTTACAAGTAGTAGCGAGTTGCCGCCAACTTGGAAGAAGTCTGTTCCCGGGCTGATGTCAAACATGCCCGCAACGTCCTTTGTCAAGACCTCTTCCCAAACCGCCTTGAGCCGTTTCTCGGTCGAGGTAAGCTCGGAAGTGTGAATACGGACCGACGACTGTTGGGGAAGCGGTAGCTTCGCCGCAGTTTGACGGTCTTTCTTAGAATGCACTGTCAAGGGCATGGCATCCAACACTAATGCGAAGGCCGGACGCATGTATGGGGGCAGTGGAAGGTCGGCAAGAAGATTCTGTAGATATTTTTCGGGATGCTGAGGTCGACGATCCTTCACAAATACAACATGCGCCACCAGTATCTCCGCTTCAGTCTGAACGGATACCAAGACGTCTAGTAGAACCCCTTCAGAGGTGCGAATCATTGTGCTTTCAATGTCAAGCAAGTCGATCCGGATGCCGCGAAGTTTGATCTGCGTATCGCCGGCGATGCGGCCCTCGAAAGTGACGGTGCCATCCTGTCTCAGACGGCCTCGATCGCCAGTGCGAAACATCGTTGTCCACCCTTTCTCCTTGCGTTCCGTAGTCGCGAATTTGTCAGGTAGAAATTTCTCCACGGTCAATTTGTCATTGTCGAGATAACCAGCTGCCACACCGGGGCCTGAGACAGCGATTTCTCCAGGAACCCCAATTGCTACCGGCTGCAGCTGCTCATCCAAGACGTAAAGGGAGTAATTGGGGAGTGCATGTCCCACCGGTATTCTTTCATCATCGTATTTGTGCTTATCCCGAAAGTCGATCTCGACCTTGGCCGCAGAGATGGTCACCTCTGCGGGACCCCAGCAGTTGTATAGTCGCACAAGAGGGTGGTTGAGAGAAGCGAACTCGTTCAGGTGTCTTTGCTTGAGCTCTTCACCTCCCAGAAAAGCCCACTTCCATGCAAGAGCCTTGCTGAGATCCGCTCCGCCAAATTGGATCCAACTGGAGTACTCGGAGGGTGTCGCTTTGGTGTATGTGACCTGTTCATTCCTGATGATTTTGGCAACCTCGACCGTGTCGCCTCGCTTTCGTTCTGGAACGACGATCAAGGTACCACCGACGCCAAGTGCGGTGAAGATCTCGGCCAAGGAGAGATCGAAGGAGTAGGCACTTTGCTGCAGCACAACTTCGCGTCCGATACTGTATTCTCTAACAAAGCCTTCGATCTCTTTGGCAAGATTTGAGTGACGGAGAACAATGCCCTTGGGGACGCCGGTACTGCCACTGGTGAAAAGGATTACCGAAGGATCGTTGCCACGCGAAGTGTTCGGAACGACAACGGTCACAAACGGAATCGAGCTGATGTTGACAGTCCGCGCCATAGTGAAATTGAGCTTAGGCACCTCTTCGACAGTCCACTTGTGGGCCAATATAACCTTAGGTTTTGATGAATCAACGACAGCTGCGAGTCGAGCTATTGGGTTTCGCAGATCTAGCGGAACGTAGACTCCGCCAACACGGAGAACCCCAAGCAACGAACAGACCCAATCTGAGCTCGGCTTCTGGAAGACAGCGACCTTATCTCCATGTTGGACGCCCTGCGCAAGTAGTTCGCCAGCAATGTTGTTTACCCTACGTCGCATTTGCTCGTATGACAATGGTGGCTCAGTGCCATCCTTGAGCGCGATAGCGTGTGGGAACTGTTCTGTCATCGCGTCGACTTGGAGTGAAAGCGTCTCCGGCCACTGATATTCCATATTCGGGCCTATGGTCGTTAGTACACGTCCAAGTGGCTTTGAACAGATAGCTCACCTTGACCCAGCGCCCGGGCTTTGCTAATCTCGTCATTGCTGAAAAGCCGTCCTTCCTCAACAGTCATTGTCGGATTTCCGCTGAAGTTCTCGAGCAGTGTAATATAGCAGCGCAGTAAAGCATTCAGATCCTGAAAGTCGTAAATGGAGTCCAGTCCACGCAAGATAATGACCGACCCAGCGCTGCCCTCAGTGATGTCCAACACCACATCATATGCAAATCCGCCAAGATCCACATCACTAACTCTGAGGTTCATATCTGCAAACTTCATCTGCTCTTGCGCACCCAGGCGGTAGTCGAAGAACGCTTGAAATAGGGGGCTGTGGCCCGAGGACCTGGGAAGATTGAGTACCGTAAGCAATTCATGGAACGGGACAGCGGAATTTGCTAGCGCACTGTAGACCTTAGTGCGCGCTTCTTTTAAGGCTTCGGCAAAGGTCTGCGCCGGTGTTCTCCTGAAGGATAGCGGCAGGAGATTCAAGAAAAGTCCTATTGTCTGCATAATGCTGCTGTCGTTCCGGTTCGCGTCCGATATGCCTATACAAAGGTGCTGCGCTTCGACCAGGCGAAACAGCATCGTTTTAAAAGCTGCTAGGTAGAAATGGAATGCGGTGACCTTGTTCTGCTGACAACGTTCTTTGATCTTGCGGGCAAGCTTAATATCAAGGCGATGGACGACGCGCTGAGACCTATACTCATCGATAGGACGTCGGACGGATACTTTCGCCATCGGCAATAGAGGCAGTAATTCCGGGAGTTCCGCAAATTCGCGGCGCCAGTAGGCAAGTTCGTTCTTCATTTTACCTTGTTCGAGAGCGGTCCTTTGGGCAACAGAGAATTCTGGGTATTGTTGAGATGGCGGAGTCACAACTCTTCCTCCGTAGGCAGCTTCCAGGGCGGCAACGAAAATCTGAAAGCTGAAACCATCCAGGGCTATGTGGTGGTAGCCAAATATGAGTGCATGCGAGGTCTTGGTCTTCGAAAGCAATATCACACGCATCGTTTCGCCTTGCGAGAGATTGTACACAGTTTTGCGCGCTCGTTGATATTCGTCCTCAATCTCTGCATCTGACCGCACGTTCCTGTGCTCAAGAGCTAGCTTCGTCTGCTTCATTACGCCTTGCCATGGTGCCTCGTTGGGATCCTCGGCGGCGAAGAAGCAAGTGCGGAGCGCTTCATGCGTTTGACCGACCTGCTTGACTGCTCTCCGCAGGTCCTCGATCCGTGGTTGACCCTCGACTTTGTAAATAAACGACACATTGAAAGCTGTCTTATCTTCTAAGTAAAGGTTCAGGAACCAGAATCGCGATTGTGGCAAAGATATCCTCTCTCGAGTTGAGATTGGAGGAGCAAGCTTCTCGGGAACTTCAGGATCGCCTGCATCCGAACTTGTTCGCGTTGTGCTTGAACCGTTTTGAATAGATGTGCTCAGCTCTAAAGTGGTTGAGGGAACACTTGAAGAGTCTTGATCGTCGCTCTCACGAGTGCTCTCAGGGCGCTGTGGTTGGATTTCGAGGACAGCTGGTTGCGTTGACTGTGTTTGGGCCTTAGTTCCAGTAGTCTCCGTGTCTGCTGTACCTCCGAGATTCGGCAGCATCTCTCGAGGGAGTGTCTCAAGGGCATATTCACAGAGTTCGGTGGTAGAGGCTCCTCCTACGATCTTGAGCACAGGCATGTCCGTATTAAGTTCCTTGAGGAACCAGGTCCTAATGTCAACCGCGACCAAGGAGTCAACGCCGAGTTCTACAAGGGCAGCGTCTGGTCGGAATGAAGCTTCTGGTATCTGGAGAGCCACTTGCAATTTAGCGGCGAAGGATGCTAGGCTTGGTTAGCATACAGCTTTAAACCATGGGATGGGAGACAGGCAGACCTTGTAGTGCCTCTAGTGCTTCAGCCTCAGTAGTAGCGGCTTGCAGTTGGACTCTTGCGGACGCTGCTGTTCCTTTACGGTTCGATTGTGTGTCCTCCTTGCTACTTTCGAGGATTAGATGAGAGAATCTCGGATTCGAGTGCCAAGGAACGTCATGACCTTCGTCATCTCGCACTGGTTGTAGAGCTGTAATGATGTCAGGGTTTTCTTGGTTCGTAGGGAGGCCTGCTATGATCGCCTGCGCAAATAGGTGGTGCAAGTCGACCTCAGAGATCGCCATATAATTAGATCTCAGGAGAAGGTCTTCCATATCCTGGCTTACACGCTCTAGGTACCCTAGCCCGACCAAGCGACCAATGTTGATAACGGAACCGGCTACTCCACGCAGTTTTCTTTGACGTGCTAAGCTCGCCATGAACATGTTTGCTGCAGCGTAGTTTGATTGGCCACGGTTTCCAAGCACAGATGACAGTGAGGAAAACACCACAAAGAAGTCCAGTGGAGTGTCGCTGAAGATCTCGTCTAGGTGCACACTGGCATCGACCTTAGGTCGGAGCACTTTGTTCAGTGTTTCGACGGTCATGTCAAGAAAGAACTGATCGTGAAGAACCATAGCGGCATTTGCAATTCCGGCAATAGGAGGCAATGTCTGCTTGATGTCCGCGTGTAAGTCGATTACAGACTGGCGATCGCTAGCATCTCTGTGAAGCGTCAAAATAGCGTTCTTTACGAGACAATCGAATACTTACAGGGCAACGACTTTGATTTCCGTACCAATCGCCTCAAGCTCGTCAATCCAGCATTGCTCGATTTGTGGGGCGCGACTGGCTAGCACAATGGCTCCGGCTCCGTTACGGGCCATCCACTGACAGAGGGACCTTCCAGTCTCACCAGTGAGACCAATGAGCAAGTACGTCCTCTCCTCCGAAAACAAGGTCTCCGGTCGGAATTGGGCGATCTCTATTGGCAACTCGCGGGCGGAGGCCCAGTCAATTAAGCTCAGCCGAGGTATGAGCACCGACTCATCTTGAATTTTCGGCAGCGTTATGATATTCTCCATAACAAAATCGTTATGCGCCAAGAACTCGGGTACTTGCATCTTCTCTGATATGCAGGCCAAGGGTGCTGCGATGGTATCCAGGGATACTCCCGCTCTAATCGCGGCTTGCTTCCGGTATAAGTCCGTCATTTTAACAATCTTGCAATTCGGAGGGAGGCAGGATGAGATTCGTGCGCTCAATCCGTCATCCCGATTAGCGAGGTCTACGAAAGCGGAGATATTCAGTGGAAGAAGACTTCGCATGAGGCGTTCAGGCGTTCGATGATGAAGTCGGATCCATTGCTCTCTCTCACAAATCTGGCCTCCAGTTGTGCACTTTATGGTAATGTCTCGAGCTTTTGCCCCTTTTACTACGGCTGAGACTAGAAGAGAAGCTGGTTCATGGATAAGCAGGGTCCCGCGGTCCGGACATAGACTGAGAAGATAGTCTGCCATCAAGTCAGCGATCGCACTCTCCAAAAGCATTGGCTGGTCCTCAAAGTCGACTTGAAGTGGAATCGTCCAGTTACGACGGGTTTCAATGACGCTAGATCTGTCACTTGCGAATGCCATGACGGATTTCGTACTATGGATCTCATATCCAATGCCAACGAAGATGTTAACATCTTCAAGGATCCGAATAGCCAAAAGAGAGGAATAGCTCATGTTTAGTGTAACCATGTCAGGCCGATCCTGATGAGAAGGCAGAGTGCACAATTTTGTGTTTTCCCTAATAGCCCACGAGTCGCCATTTTGGTAAACCTCAGCGAATAAGGATTGTCCTACTGCGTGCGCGATTGTCCTTCTTTGGGAATTCAACCGGTCATTGTTCTGTTCGTGCAATTTGACTCTTGGAATGAAGAGCTTGCCGTCACGACAGGAAAGCTCGGGCTCGGTGGACCACAACAATCGATCGTGGAAGGCTGGATCTCTCTCCCAAGGCGCTGTAATCTGCAATCGCATCAAACATTCTGCGATCACTCTAGCATCGATTGTTTGTGCGCTGTCAAAGTCGAGTGTCTGAATACGGAGGTGCGGCAGTTCTGATGCAACAGAGCGCAAAAGACCGACTGCCGCGTTGGCATGTGGACTGCTGTCATTGCAGCCATGCGTGACCCAGAGGACGTTCTGTGACCGATCAAGTATCTGTTGGAGGTTTTGTAGCCCAGTTGCCGATAGGTCTCTCAAAGTCGGTCCGTCAAGATCGAGAAGGCTAATGATGGAGCTCCCAGGTTCGAAGCTGCCTTCTTCTAAGGCTTCCAGCGTTTCCAAAGACACGACTCTTCGAAACTTTGAACCAAGATGACTGAGCAAATCTTCTGCCAGATTTATTGTATTAATCTCGCGGCCGCCTAAGACATAAAGATCGCTCAGCTCGGAGCTGGGAGACGATGCAGATAAGGGTCGCCTTAACTGATCCGAATATTCGTCTGAGGCTCGAGCAGTCATGATGGAGAAAGGATGAGGCAGCGGATCTAGCTGTGGCGTTGTTGTTTCCACCCCGGAAAATCCAGCTTTGCGAAGAACAGCGTTCCATTGCGGAGGGGAAATGCAGGGAGAGTAGATACGACCGTCGTCGACACCCAACCACCAGCCAGATAAGCCACCCATCATGAACCCGATGCGCAAAGAGCGAGCTTCCGTCTGTTCAAGAAGAAGCAAGTAGCCTCCAGCTTTCAGCAGAGATCGAGCATTCTTCAAAGTATTCTCAAGGTTGCTCGTCGCGTGTAGTACGGATGAAGCGATGATCACCTGAAATTCTGTTAGTACCCATAGAAACCTAGCCAAGACAGGGGCGTTGTACATCATAGGCTTGTGTGTTGTAGCCTTGTTCTAAGGGATCCTTCTCAATATCCAAAGTCTTGTACTGTATCTTCTGACCATGTTCGCGGAATTTCTCGATGGCGGATTCAAAGAAGCCACTGGTGATGTCCGTATATGTATATGATGAGTATGTGGACCCAATAAGATCCAGAATTGCTTTTGTAGCACCTCCCGTGCCGGCCCCTTGCAACTCCATTAGCAGTAACGTCAAACTTCGGCCCAGGATTTGCGTACCTATTTCGAGTAAATTGAGTCGTGGGAATCGGTGGGTTACTTGCTTGACCGTTCGAGCAAGATAAGTATTATAAATAGAAAACCCTAGCCCATTCTGATAGAAATCATCCAGCATTCCATCGGGTCGCATCTGCTCCAGCATGGACACTTCGCGACGGACCACCGCTGGCAGTGCTTCGCCAACTCTCTTCGCCAGCTTGATGTCGACGCTCCAAGAGAACCTATCGTTAATGATCAACAAGGTCTAGGGCGAGCCATAAATTCTTTTACTCACTTGTCCAGCAACCCGTAAATGAACTCTTCGCTATCCCTTTCCCATTCCTTCTTCACGTACGGGTGCTTTCCGCTTGAGATCTGTGCGAAATTATACGATATTGTCGCCAACAACTGCTTGTGATGAGTTTCACATTCTTCTATATCCTGAGAATTGAGGCATGCTTGAAGTCTTTGCCAGAAGTAGTACGCCACCCTTTCACAAGCAATCCCAAGTTCTACTTCCTCGGGTGTCGCTCGTTCCGTGTCATCAATGACCATCCCAGCATTGGCAGCCGAAACGCCCCAGACGGTCTCGGAGTAGAACGGCCGATCATCAGCAGGTGCGGCGGACGCAATAGCTGTGACTCCGATATCCTCAATCTGTATACATGCCTCGTCTCCGGTGTCGGTATAGATGTCCACGTCACCCCGAATCTCACGGGGATGCCCATCGACCAAGAAGGCATTGAAAGGCAGCTGGATCTCTTCGGCTATTCGCTGTTTGCAGAGAGACGGGTTGACTTTGATTCTGCCAATAGATGTCGGCAGATGGAGGGTCCAGAGGCGGCCGTCACCTGGGTAAGAGTATCCCGCGAGCAAAGCCTGGAAAGATGGATCAAGTAACGCTGGGTGGACTAGAGGTGCCTCTTTTAGATTTCGAGAGCTAGGTCTTTGAACAAAACCGGTGGCAAAATTGTGCCGTCGTCTCACGTCCGACAATGCCCTAAAAGGACCAGTGTACTCGTATCCGACGTCAGAAAGCGACGTATAGAACTTGTCAACATCTACCTCGGTCAAGTGAGGCAGGGCCGATGGTTTTGGAGGCAATAAACCATTTGCCGGTTTACCCAGTGTTACTTTTATCATACCGCTTCCCACTTCGGACAGATTTGCATGATCTCTTGCCAATTGTGAAGAGACGGAAAAGCGTGCAGTTAGTGACCCGGTCTCTTTACCGACCTTCGTAATGTTGGACAACGTTATAGTAGTCTCGACCCCACCGCTTTGATCGTTGAAAGTTATGGCTCGACTAATGGCCAATTCTTCTAGTTCCAGAAGCTGTATGTCCTCTCCGCGCGCCATGACCAGGGCGGCTTCCAAAGCCATTGAGACATATCCAGCTGCAGGGAACACAACTTGACCTTGAACTTGGTGGCCATTGAGCCAAGGTATTTCCTTCGGACTAAGGAAGTTGCGCCACCGAAGCTCAGTGTCATTACCATCATCGCATCGCACTCCCAGAAGCTCATGTGGTGGGTCGCTGCGAGTGCGGAACAACTTCGACTTCCGGGATTCATACCAATACGCCGTGTCATGGTCCCAGGCATACGCGGGGAGCCCTTTTAAGAAACTGTGCTCCGTTCCACCAGAAACGATTCTATCAAACGAATCGAGATTGATAACCGAAGTGCCTAGATGAGCCCAGATGGATCCAAGTCCATCTGAAAAGGCTTCTATATCGTCTTGACCGCGAGAAAGTACGCCAATGTAGGGAATTTTAGCTCCAGCGTCCTCCATGGTCTGTGTTGCGGGCGCTTTGAGGGCAGGATGCGGACCAATTTCAAGGGCTAATTGGAATGCCTCGTTGTTCGAAATGGCGCTCTCGACCGCTTGCGTAAACATAACTGGGTTTACCATGTTGTCTCTCCAGTAAGTACCCCTCAGACTGTCTTCGGATAGCATCTTTGCTCCGTCATGAACGCTCGAATGCCATACACAGCGATTTGAAGGGCTTTGGATGTTGATTTCCGAGGCAGACAGATACTCCAGATAAGGCTTGGAACAAGGAAGCATATGGTGAGAGTGATAAGCCGTATCGACCTTGAGAAGCCTAACAAATTTCTTCTCGTCTTCAAACACCTCTTTTGCATATGCAACAGCATCTGCATCGCCAGAGAGTGTTACACTCGATGTGGAATTTGAAGCAGCAACGCGAATTCGTCCCTCAAACGTGGGCAGGGCACAGAGCTCTTCGGCATCCTCTAAGGACGTCCCAACAGCGAGCATGGCTCCCTTCTGGCCTTGACTTCCTCCTGCGAATGACGTACATAGACCCCGTAAGTAGGCAATCTTCAGGGCGTCTCCGGCGGTCAAGAAGCCAGCTGCATACGCTGCTCCTATCTCACCCGAGGAATGGCCAACGACGGCAGAGAATTCAACACCAGCAGCGCGTAGAAGGTCAACAAGTATGATCTGAATGACAGTGCAAAGAGGTTGCGAAATGGCCGCTTCTTGTAGCCGGCTTGACTTGGAATCACGACCTAGCTCATTGATGAGGGACCACGCAGGCCGCTGCGAGTCAGGTAGACCCTTCAATATCGCACCCAAGTCTCTCGCAATGCGACTTGCGTAAGGCGACTTATCTAGCAAGACCTTGCCCATCGTTGCCCATTGGGCTCCTTGTCCCGTAAAAATTCCAAGAATTCGGCGATTCTTGGTGCTTGAACGGACGCCGATCATCGAATTCGGCGTTTCGTCAAGGATTGCGAGCTTCTCGTCAATCTTACGACGTAAATCTTCAATGGTCGCAGCGGACACAGCCGTTTTCACTGGTAATGCGGAGCGCCGAGCATGTAGTGTCCAAGCAAGATCACTTGGATTTACGTCAGAGTTGTTGACGAGATATGCCGAGAAACTGAGCAAGCCCTTCTGAAGCGATTTTTCAGAGACGGCCGAAAATACAAATGGGACAAGCGGCTGAGGCTCCAGTACGCTAGATTTTTTAGGAGCTTCTGCTATAGGAATATAGCTTTCAAGAATGGCGTGCGCATTCGAACCTCCGAAACCTGTGGGATGGTTCTATCAGGCACTGCTACCGGGGAGGAAGACATCGCTTACCGAAACTATTGACACTTGCGCGACGAGGCGCTCCTTCCGGTAATGCGGGCCATGATTTGGCCGCAGTCGCGATCTGCAGCGATCCATAGAACGGTTCCACATCAGGGTTAAGATTGTTGAAAAGCATGTTGGGTGGTATTGTCGCGTTTTGTATAGCCAAAGAAGCCTTCAGCACCGCAGCAATACCTGCTGTCCCTTCTGTATGACCTATAATGGTCTTGATGCTGCCAACATGAAGTGTGCTTGTCTTTACCGTGGGTTCGTGAATTTCAGACCCAAAGAAGGCGTTAAAGATGGCTTCCGCTTCAACTGGGTCTCCCGCTTTCGTTCCTGTGCCATGCGCTTCGAAAAACTGTGGCCGATCAAGGGACTTGTTGAGATCAAGACCGGCCCTTGAATAAGCGTCGCGTATCATCGCAGCCTGAGCTGTCGGGCTCGGCATCGTAATTCCTGGCGTTGCGCCATCCTGGTTTGTCCCTGTTTCGCGCACAATACAGTCGATTGCATCGCCATCTTGGATGGCATCGCTCAGACGCTTCAAAACAACAGCAGCAACCCCATCACCTCGGCCGTAACCATCTGCGTCCTTATCCCACATGCGCGATCTTCCAGTCGGAGAAAGCATATTAAGCTTACTTTCCGCAATATAGCCTTCAGGGCCAAGTAGAAGATTCGCTCCAGCTGCTACTGCAACGTTGGACTCGCCACTCCTCAGCACTTGAACTGCTTGATGAAGGGCGATAAGTGACGACGAACATGCCGTGTCTATGCACATGCTCGGGCCATTCCAGTCGAAGAAGTAAGAAATCCTATTAGCAAGTATAGACCGAGCAGTTCCGGTAGCGTTGTATGTTGGCAAGCAACCTAAATCGCGGAGAGAGAGGTCGTAATAATCTGCCGTCATTACACCAATGAAGCATGCCGTATTCGAGCCTCGTAGAGACTCCATTGGAGTTCCTGCATTTTCTAGTGTCTCATAAACCGTTTCCAGCAATAGTCGCTGCATTGGATCAATTGATTCTGCTTCAACCGGCTTGATATTGAAAAACGCTGGGTCGAACAGCCTGATATCCTCGGAGAGGAGATACGAATGACGGACATTCGAAGCTCCGTGATGATGTCCATCTTCGTGGTAGAAGCCATCAACGCTGAATCGATCAACCTCTTGCAAAAGATCACGCGGTTTGTACAACAAATCCCAGAGCTTTGAGGATGTGCTCGCTTCTCCAGGGAGGCGGCATCCTGTACCGACAATGGCAATAGGCTCAGATTTGAAAGTCATGATCTCAATAGTGAACGTGATAGTAGGATAGATTTGAGCAGAATTCCTTACCTAATTGGTACATTCCTAGCCCAGTACCTACCCGATGTGTATATAGGTCGCGCAGGCCAATCAATCACGTTGCTACAGAGCCAGACCGTCGTCAGTTCCGACATCCGGATCAAAAGACCCATTTGGTTCACGAAACCGGGCTAGTGAAACGAGTGCCAGAGCCAGCTTCCGAAGAGGCGAGACTCGCGGCTCAGACACGCTTGGAGGAGTCCATTGAGGCAGGACTCGTAACAAACGGAATGGCGCTGGACGATGTGGACACAGGCTGGATGCAGCCATGTCAAGTCGGTGACTTTGCTACAAAACAGACTCGGTGACTTTGCAAATGAAGCTTGTGATTGCCAGCGCGATTCAGCTGGCCGGTTTGGTCACCTCGCACCGATAGACACGTTTGGAGGCAGGCCGGGAGAAGAGGAAACGGGAAGCGAGCACGGTGGGATGGAAACACGTGAGACACCGCCCACCGGTCATTTTGCTTGGAAATGTCCGTCCGTCCACGGAAGCACGAGGAAACGTTCTCCAAAGAACGTTGTCCGATCGATACCCTCCGAATGCGCCATGTTGTCCCAGTCTGGTGCGAAGTCAAACAAGATGAAGCGATTCTCTCAAGCCCTTGCAGTGCTACGGTGCAGGAAAGAATCAATCCCTGTGTCAAATACAGCTTTCCTTTCCACTTCTCCAACACGTCCTGACTGAGACTCCTCTCGAACCATGCCTTCTGCCCACCCTTCTCTGCCTTCGACGCAGACTGCCATCATTGCCCTGGAAAAGGGCAAACTTGCCGTCTCTCGCGATGTCAAAGTTCCAGAACTCCAACCCGACATGGTGATGGTACGAACGGCTTCTGTCGCACTGAATCCTGCCGACGCGAAAATGATTGACTACTCTCCTGCGCCAGGTGCAATCGCTGGGTACGACTTTGCTGGAGAGATAGTCGCTATCGGATCCGCAGTTACACGCCCCTTGGCCATCGGAGATCGTGTCTGTGGAGTGGTTCACGGCATGAATTCTCTCTGCCTAGGAGAGGGAGCCTTTGCGCAATATGCCATAGCTATAGCGCACTTTATTCTGAAGATTCCTGATGACATGTCCTTTGACGCAGCTGCAACGCTGGGCACTGGTCTTGTAACAGCAGGCCTAGCGTTATTCCAGTCAATGAAGATTCCCGCAACCCCAGAGCTGCCTGCTGAGAAGCCGTTCTTCGTGCTTGTATATGGAGCCAGTACAGCGACAGGGACTATGGCGCTGCAGCTACTCAAGCTGTAAGCGACAAATTAATTGTGTCCATTTTGCATCCGCGAAGCTCACAAGTTTCCAGTGCCAAACTCCGCCCAATCGCGATCTGCTCTGCCAAGAACTTTGATCTAGTTAGAAGCTATGGAGCTGAAAAGGCTTTTGATTATAACAGCGCATCGTGTGCTGAAGAAGTGAGAGCATATACCAAGAACACCTGCGACTACGCCCTCGACTGCATCACAGAAGCCAGTACCATGGAAGTCTGCTATGGTTCAATCGGGCGGGCCGGAGGAAGATACTGTGGTCTTGAGCCATTCCCAGAACGACAGCATACCCGAAAGATCATCAAACCAGATTGGATATTGTGTCTCACAATCTACGGGAAGAGGATCGCTCTTGATGGTGTTTACGGACGCGATGAGTGTCCTGAGGACTTCAAATTCGGAAAAGAGTGGTTCACGAGTTGTCAGCGTTTACTGGACCAGGGCAAAATCAGACATCATCCAGTCAGAATGGTCGATGCAGGATTTGAGGGTATTCTTGCAGGCATTGATACTTTGAGGAAGGGCTTGATATCAGGGCACAAGCTAGTCTATTCGATCCCTTGAGTATCAGATAGAAACCTGACAACTTGCTGACTCCGCAAGCCGTCAAAACGATTCTCTTTTTCCATACCATCCCGAGACTTGTATTGCTCCCACCGTGCATGAGCTGTCAAGGTAGACTCACGCGACAATTTACGAAGCAGAAATTCTATCAGGGCCCGTCTTGACTTACAGGCTTTGAACTTGTCAACTGACAGCGACGCCTCATGAAGGAAAATATGAGACCTGCGGTAGTTACGAGTCCGGCTTCTATACCATCGTACGGCATCAGGCGTTACCGGCCAAAGTTTCAGACACTATTTTTTAATTACTTTGAATATGGCAAAATATGTATTGACAAGTAACTTTGCAGTTGCCAAGGAAATACGGTTGAGATCATCAGAAAGAGCTCTAATGATATACTTCTCAATTACCGTCCGCGGCGCGCCTTCGGAGAACAACATCAAATCTTTCATATTGTCCGTCCTCAGCTGGACTTTGGCAACTCTGTTCATCATCTCTTGCTCCGCCACTGCGATACCATCCAAGACATCTTTCCTCGTCGCATTCCTCCGCAGGCTGCCGATGATGCAGTTTGCAAGGTCGTGAGCGTCTCGCATACCAGCATTGACGCCTTCGCCAATGAAGGGTGTCATCAAGTGCGCTGCATCTCCAATCACAGTGATGCCTCGTTTTGACTCCCATCGTGCTCCTATGGGAAGTTGGAAAAGAGACCGCGCCTCTACAGTCAACGGATCGACCCCTTCGAGGAGAGTCAAGAGCTTAGGATGCCATCCCATGAACTCACGCTTGAGGTCTCCCAAAACCGCGTCGCCATCTCGGACATTGAAGCCACAAGTTTGCATCCACCTCTCATCATCCTTCCTCAACCAGACGGTCACAGAAACACTCCCATCACCCATCTGCTGGCCAATCAACTCCTTCCCCTGCGCAAATGCAAACACCGACCCCCTCCTCACCAATTTATACGCCTTCGGATTCCTTCTTCCCGCATCCGGAATCGCCATCGTAAAACCGCCGATCTTCGAAAAGCACACCTCTTGCTTCATCAACACCGGTCTGACCTTACTAAACGCCCCATCAGCGCCCACCACAAGATCGAAATCCTTCTCAACACCATGCTCGAAACTCAATTCACGCTTCCCGTCTTCCTCCTTCAGACCGAGGAACTTACACCCCCATTTCACCATCCCCTCCGGTAAACTCCTTACCAACAACTCCCTCAACTGCCTTCGATCAATCTCGGGTTTCTCCTGCCTCAACAACGCCGTCTTTCTTGCACTACTCTTCACATTCAAATACCTCACTTTCTTCCAATCAAACAACTGGATACTATCCCCATCCAATCTTGCAAGCACCACGAACTCCGTCCACAGCCCCAGGGCACGAATGGCTCGTAAGCCTGTGTCTTTATGCAGGTCAAGAGTCCCACCTTGAGCGCGGGAGTTGAGAGAGGAGTCGCGCTCGAAGATTGTGATACGCAGGGGAAAACGGGATTGGTGGAGGAGGAGGGCGAGAGTGCAGCCGGCTGGGCCGGCACCAATGATGGCGATGTTGAGAAGGGGAATGGGGGAAGCTTCTTTATTAGAAGCCATTGCGGATGCAAGGAATTGGAAGCTTTGGTGAGATGGTTTCGATGAGGGGAATTATCAAAGAAGTCGTTGGGTATGCTGGGCATGCTGGACATGCTGGGTGGTTGTCTAGAAGCGGCTCTACAAATCTGAACTCGATGTCTTCTCTTTGTCTCGTGCCGGAAGTTGCTAGTGAGCAGCTCTCGATGCACTGCTTTGCCGTGGTCTCGCGTTTGTGACCCGAAAGAAGCCCCTTTTTCGGAGAGTTATATGGTTTCAGCGAGTGGGCCTTGCCAAATCGAGAAGGAGTGAAGGTTGAAACTCGGTGGCGCCCCCGTCATCCCATCTTTTTTAAAGATCCAAGATTGTCGACTGTTAATTGTGGAAGGGTCTTGTATAGGGAATATCTCCATTAGGCGAAAGTTTCCGATCCTCGAACTATGCTGTAATTGGAACAAAGATGCCGACCGAGACGTCTTCATCACCGCGCTTGTGAGGTCGCTGAAGACTTGTAACAATTTCGATTTGTCGAAAATCGTATGGCAACATTCCGACAAGCAGGCAATGTATCTGGCTCCTGTGGAACTCCTGTCACGGGGAATGTGAGCTGCAACTTCTTTACAGAACTTTTATTTTGACGTTTACTTCGAGAATCAATCATCGATCTGTATCGGCATTCCTCTCGCTCAAGAACGTTGCGAGATTTCCTTCAGCCATGTGCGGCTTCGCACAGCCCCTTATTCCGCCCCTGCCGTCGACCTTGGACCTCACTGACCGAACAGTCATCGTGACCGGTGGTGCGCGCGGTATTGGATACGGTGTCAGCCTGCAACTTGCTCGGCGCAAAGCTAAGACTATCATTCTGGGCGTACGCAACGTTGAGAAAGGTAACGAAGCGGCAACTCGATTGCTCGCGGATGAAGAAGTGAAGCAGCAAAATCCAAAGGCAAGGATAGAGGTACTACAGCTAGATCTTGCCAATCTCGGGAGTGTCAGCAGCTTCATGACAGCGGTCGAAGCGCATGTCGAAAGTGTCGATCTGCTGCTGCTAAATGCTGGGATCAACCTCGCAAAGTGGAGACCAACCAGAGATGGGTATGAGATGTAAGCCATCCCGGTCTGTTCTTTCCTTGCGGCGGACTGTAATCGGTTTTCGCTTTTTAAAGGCTTTCGAGTTTGGTTGATGGGTATCGACTCTGCTAATGGGGATTTGAAGGCTGACCCAAGTGAATTATCTCTCCAATGCGCTTCTTTCTATCCTTCTCTTGCCGCTAATCAAGAAGTCCCGAGAACGGACAATAACGTTTGTCTCATCCATGGGCCAAAACTTCACGTCCGTATCCCAAAACTCGAGACCCCTTTCGGACGCCGACCCACTTCTTCCGGATTTCTCTGATCCCTCCAGATTCTCCAAGATCCACCAGTACGCGGACTCCAAGTTCCTCATTGCACTATTTGTGCGCGAATTTGGCATGCACTTAAAACCAACGAAAGAATTAGGAGCTAGCGACCAATCAGAGGAGACGATACTAGTGAATTGCGTATGTCCAGGCACGGTCGACACCACTGCAGACAACAATCTGCCGTTTTGGTTGCGCATTCCAATGAATCTTAACCGAAAATTGCGTGCGAGAACCGTGGAAGACGGTGCAGCGGCGTTGCTGCACGCCTCGTTTTGCCATGGCAAAAGCAGTTCTGGGAAGTATATCTCGAATAATCGAATCAGCCCGTACGTCTATCCCTATCTTCTGGTAGTCCAAACTTGCCACTGACCAACGCCAAATTACAGTCTTGCACCAATTGCTGACAAGCCATATGGAAATGCATTTGGAAGAAAATTATGGACCGAAACCTTAAACGAGTGCGTCAAGCATGACGGCAGATGTAGAGGCATCATAGATAGCGAGCTCGAAACAGTCGACATCCCCTGATCGACTTACCTGTACATACCACTTAGCTGACCATGATGGAGGTCTCATTATCCATTCCTGGTGGCGTGTTCCTAAGCATTTTCCATCCTGCTCCGTGTTGACGGCTTGGAAAGCAGAGCAAAGAGATCCGTCAAGTACTCTGTAAGCTCAGAACTCTCTCGCGAACGCTCCCAGGTCGGATCTTGTTGATAGCTCGGGATTAGCTGTGATAGGCGACGGCACGCGATTGCCTCGACATGGCCGCAAAACGGCTATTGTTCCGAACATGTCCGTTTAGCGTCAGGCCAAGTTACACGGGAATCCTGTCGTATATCGGCCTTGCAAGGGAACTTTCCAACATGTATTTACTTATTTTGACAGGGGGTCAACTTTTGCCTTCCCGCTGTGACCCCGAACCCATAGTGCTGTGATGTGAGGTATGCGAATATCGAATGCTTTGTTTTAGGGTGGAAATCCATGTATGTCTTCGAGTAAAGGCATGAAGGACAGGTACGCATAGAGAACTTTTAAGCGAGATTAGGTAAATAGAGGCTGGTTGGATTGTTGCTTATTCCTTCGGAATTCTCCCGTCCCGAGCCGCTCTTCAGACATACGAGCAGCTATCGCAGCGCGCAATGCAAACGTCCAAACCGGTGATGACTGGGCCGCTCTATCAGCGTCATCTTCTGTCACTAAAACATAGCAGTACCAAAGCTGCTCAAAGCTTGAGTTGCTACCTTGCTCGCCGTCCAGGAGACGGAAGCCTGGCTGACAGTTGTGAGCCTTCAACTGCGTGAGTGTATCGAACTCCATTCCGACTTCAAGCAAGAGCTGCCTCATAGAAGTGAAATACTACTACAGCGACACTTGCACTGAAGTTGACCCATTCTGTGACTACGCGGCTGCAATTCTTTGCTGCATAGGATCGACGGCTGAAGTACATAAAGGCTGAAATCCCCTACTCTACTTGTATCGGGCTCAGCACTCTTCACAAGCAACAACACATCTCGCCGCTCATTCATGTGATCTGTCCAGGCTGACTTATGGCGGCTGCCACATTTCAGTTCGAAGAGGTCTTAGATTTCAACGTCTACGGGGTCGGAGGTCTGGCTCATCAACAAAAGCAGCTCGCATGCCTTCGCTGCCATTCACAAAAGTTGGGATGCGTCCGACAAGAGAACAGCAGCGCTTGCGAAAGATGTCAAGCATCGAAGGTCGATTGCGTGGCACGTCAGCCCCAGCGCATGGGCCGACCAGCTGAAGCTCAACGGCTCAGCCGTCAAAATCATCAAAAAAGAAAAGCGTCCACCGAACGACAGGCTTTACCCTCGCCATTGCCAACAGAGGATATGACAAACACCGCCACTGCAGAGAGTGCAGCTTCTTCGTTGAGCCCAACTAGTCAAGCCACGGGACTGTCCATCCCTTCGACATGGCAGAGTGCGCTGCGAGAGTTGTCTGCCGAGGATTTGAATCAGGTGCCAAACTGGCCGTTTGATGATTACGCTATGAACCAAATGCCGCATCAAGGACCACTGATCTCTGGCGTAGGAGACCTAAGCTCCCCATTCCTCAGTCGCGAATATACGCCTTCCGAGGCACCAAATTATTCAGGCAAAACAGTGCAGGCTGCGCCCTCCTCGCCATGGGAAGGGCGTGATGATCGAGACGGCGATTTTGATCCCACGGAGCAACTATCCAGGTTACACCTAGATCTTCACAAATGCCTCGCTGCAATGCGTGTGTTAGAGACAGAGTCGCAGTCAATTCACCAATACAAATTCACTGAATCATCTTCAGCTGTGAAGAGTATTGAGCAAGCCTTCAGCGCTACAGAACGCTTCGTAGAAATTTTGCACAAATTTCCAAAACATGATGGGGAGAGTTTGGTGTCTCTGTCGGGAAAGCAGCTCCAAGAATCTCCGCTTGGTGCTCCTCGTCGATTCTTTTACGCTCGGGCCAGATCTCTGCACACAAGGTCCAGCCAGACACGCCACACTCACCCCCACAATATGCCAGATGCTTTCGACACGGATGTCTCTCCGATCGACAGTGCGACTGACTTGATGGCTGCGAGCTGCTACATCCGACTTCTACACATTTTTGAGATAATCGCATCATTGCTGTCCTCATCTAACCGTGGCTTCAGTCAAAGCATTATGGCCTTGATAAAGATTGACATCCGCATCGGAGACTTCTCGCCAAAACCCACTAGAACGTTGAAGATGAGACTGCTCACGCAAATGACTACGTACATGTTGGTTTCCATGTCTCAAGCCGTGAGAGATGCGATGGGATCGGAACCTCTTTTTGGACAAGCAGTGGAGGATATTTGTCGGAGGGAACGCAACTTGAGGGAAAGCCTCGCTGAATTGTTAGACAAGTCTTTTCTCTCTACCTAGGAAGCTGCCACTTTATCAGAGCCTGATGAAACATAACAAGAAAAAGTTGTAGCTTTATCAACTTCATCAGGGAATGACAAAAGAAATGTTTTCATCCCTTTTCTGACCAAATCGAAGGTGCCCGCAAATAAAAGTCTAAATTTAATCGTCTATTTATTCTCTAATTAGCTAACAAACAGGCCAAAACTTTAAAGGAGGACCCCGCGATCTAAGTTTGGATTTATAGTCAATGTCGAGCTTTGGCCCGATATTTGGTACCTAGCGCTGAGGTACGTACCTAGGTAAACATTTTCGTATACCTATCTTACCTTGGGTATCTAATTGTCATTCCATCAGAAATCTTCCCTCTTGCGATCAACTTTCCTTAGACTTTAATAGATTTGGCTTTGCCATCTACATATGTTGCTCTCAGCCTAATATTCCGATCATCATGAATGCTTCGCACACCTGCTAGACGCTTTGTTTATCAACGGTATTGATTGGCAGGCGACGCTAGTTGTTTCTGAGCCTAGTGGTATTGCAAAGCTAAAATTGTTGGAATTTCTGAGCTAACTAGATAGGTACCGCCTTTCTACCCTAAAAATTGCGAGAACTAGCTTCGGCTGTTAAGAAATTAATTGGTTAGCTTGAACTGAATATTCTCTTAACATTCTTATAGTTAGCAGGCTAAACTTTTAGCCAGGGACAGCATTTTTGAAATGGGCCTCCATAAATTCCTGATGATCCATATCGAGAAAGTCCCGATTTGCCCGACTGACGCGCACTTTTGACAGCCGCTGGTGTACGTCAAGTTCACGGCTGAGATGGTCTCTGCCCTATCCACAGTGCCGGAAGAGGTCATGCCACAGATAGACTCAGGGCGCTGCTCTGCCTTCTCCTCGTCTGGATACTCGGAGCTCGTCTGCTGAGTTATACACTTGCAAGTTCCCATCCCCCGGCTTCCAATCCTGCGTACACTTACCATTATCCTTCAGATTGCAACTTCGAATTGACTTAATTTCAGGGTTTCGTTGTAGAGCCGGGAGCTCATAAATTCTCCATATGTTGTTCGAATCGTTGGGATTCGGGTTCTGAAAAATCCCCGTACCACCATACTGTCCGTCGCGACTGGCAACGACGAGATATACAGTCTCCGTAGACGCAATTGCCATTGCCTCTGCATATTGGGCTGTGTAAACCATTGAAGCCGATCCGGTTATTGCTCCATACTTAGGGACGATGACATCTGTTACGTAATTACCGTCCAGCATGTCGTTGAACATCAGGCCCGCAGGATGGAGTTTGTCTCTCACGTGTTGGCGAGCCTGGTCGGTTCTCGCCCCATACGAATAGAAGACAGTGGGTCCATCGTTGATATTGCCGCAAGCCTTCATGTCCTCCATGAGACATTCCACTGTCGGGAATTCAAGGTGCGGCGCGGCACAGGCCCAGGTTTGCGGGGTGTTCCTGCAGGTCCGCCATTTCCACGTATTCGGATATCTGGCTGGGCGCGGCGGCAGTGGCGGATCAGTGTCTTCAGGATGTCGGCAGCACCAGAGACTTGATGGAACAGTGCCAGCCCAGATAGGGGACAGAATAATAGTTAAAATAGAGAGAAGAAAGCCTCGATGCATTTTGCCGAATATGAGTCTGGATGAATATATGAATGAATATTTGAATGAGTATATGGGTTGAGCCAAGAACGAGAGTACGAATATATGAAGATATGGTAAATGAAATGTGTCAGGTACCGGTGTGCAGCAGAAGCTGGCCGTATCTGTGTAGGCTACTGTTTACAAGATCAGTTGTACGATGCACCATCACAAGGCAATACAACTGCATGGCCACATCTTCTATCATGTGTAAGGGTTCTACGTAGAGATAGCAAGGCAAGTTCTACAGAGCCAACACCCGCCCCACCGGCGTTTGCCTGGCAGAGCTGACATTGCATCAGTTGTCTCAACTCATGCGAGGATATGGATGGCGCATACGATACATTCGTGCATTCACTGAGCAGGATGAGTCGTTCTCCAATGGTGTCGTTCGAGTTTGATCGTCATTGACAACGGATGCCACTCGGCAAGTTCAGCGATGGCGTGGTTCTCAGCCATTTACCGGCTGTTTGATCAGAAGTGCATGAGGTTTGCATACCTTACCTATCTAAGACTGGATGCACCAAGAACATGACGGAAATGTGAACAAGTGGAAACTGATAGACAGGTACGAATACCGTACGATGAATCTGATGCCTGACTGATAAGCCGTCCGATCGTTCGGTTCGATCGAACGCGAAAACCGATGTGTTTGTCACTGTCAATAGGGAGATAGGATCACTTCTATCCGAGTGATTGGTCCGTCGTGCGTAGCGCGCAAGGTGTTCGCATCCTTACCATCCATTGTATTGGTGTATTGGAGTAGATCAACACGATCCGTGCGCGAGCATCTCAGCCATAAAGTACGTGGTAATGTGCCTATCTACGCACGCTGCACCTCATCAATAACAACTTTCTCTTGGACCTCGTACCGTCGATGGAAAAGCAACAAAGCGAAGAGTCTGTTGTTGGAGGAAGTGACTGGTGGTTGTGTGTTTTGGTAGCGATTACCTCATAAGGTTAGTATGGCCATACATATTCACCTTCTTCTCCCGTAACCTAGACTTCTTTGCTACGCAATCGATGGGATACCACTTCGGCTCATATTAAGCATCATCTGTGACCTGTCGTACACCACATTCACGGAATCACATAAATCTGATTCACATACTAAGACCCTCGCGCATCCTCGGCTCGCCGTGCTCGATCGTTTCCCTCTATTCCGCCTGCCTTTTCATTTGGCTCATCTATTTCAGAATATACACCTTGGATCATGGAAAATGAGCCGCACCAGCCAGTGAGATCCAATCTCGACAATACTACACCATCGTCTAGAGCTCGTGAGGAGTTATATGCTTCCCTGATACGCGCTTGTCACCTGGGCGATGTTGCACAATTAAAAAGCCTCTTCTTCCAAATGGACCAGGAGAGATACGAGGCGCCAATATCGAGCCTAGAAATTCAGCAGCTACTCAGCGCTGCCATCTCCACCGATCACCCCAACATCATTACCTATCTGCTCGAGAGATACCCGCTGTTTGATGTGAACTCGGAAGTAATAGTTGACAGTCTGCTGTCTCACCCTAGTCTCGATATCCTAGAGCTACTCTACGCCAGGGATCCTAGCATAGTCAACTTTGAGTTCGGTAGCACTTTGGACTCGTTCTTGACTAAGGCTCTGCAAGGCACGAATGAAGACTTGATCGATTTCCTCCTTGATCACAACGGGGACGCGAATGCCACTGGATATATGGGCAGGTTTGGAGCGCTGCCAGAGGCGATCCTGCACAACAAATCACTTGATTTGGTGAAAAGGATGATCAGCCAGGGCGCCTACGTCAACTCGCTAGTCGTGCAGTTTGCAGTATTGCATAGCCGCGCTGATGTTCTGCGATACTTCCGGTCAGAGGTGTGGCCACCAGAAGGGGACTGGCGCAAGGAGCAACTCATGACGGAAGCCAGGGAGGTGGCTACGCGAGAAACGATTGATGAGACCGAAAAACTTATCCAAAGATGAAACAAACTCGAAAAGCTACGGGATGAGCAACTCGCCCAATCTGGAGAGGCTGCAAAGGAAGAGAGTACATCCTTGTGAGTGGCAAGCCATGGGCCTTGAGACAAGCACGGATAAAGGACGGAGGGCGACTTTGGGAGGGATATTCAGGCCCATCGCGGAGAGAACATCAACCTAGAGCTATGTGAGGCTCTCAATTCTTAGTAGTCTAGTAGCATCTGTAACATTCTGTATGCACCAGTCAGTGCAATCAATCTTATAATTGCCACGAGACCCCATAGCCTCCATTTTCTCGACAGCGATGTTGAATGTGTCGGATGGTAGAGCAAAGTGGTATCGGATTGTGGTGGCCTGTGAAAGACCTACTTGAAGACGCTTCAGCACACCAAGGGAGAGGACATGAGCCTCTGACTTTTAGGTGGGAAACTTATCTTCAAGCCCTAGAGAAGATAAAAGGGTCCGCTGCCTTGTGGAGCCGTAATTGTTAGCGCGTGATGGGCGCCGTGGCAACCAGCACGACTCAAACGACCCCCACGACTGCCGCTCCCACCTCCTTTATACCGCATCTCTACCGCTTCATACACAATCGCTATACGAAAACATCTTTTGATTCTGCGCAGTTCTTGATTTCACAACAAGATGGTAAGTCGGTCCGTACTTTTCGTCCCTTTCAACCGCACCGTTAGCCTCGGGCCCGGCGCAGGATCAGCGGCCCAGTGCAGTGTGTGACCAATCAACAAACAAAGTCGTTCACCTCCGCAGCCAGCCAACGCGACTTGGCCACGCTGAGCCGGAAACTTTTGTTTATCAGAGTATACGTCTGCTGCGACTTTCAGCTGCTTGCGACTCCTGCCGTTCCCCTGAGCATACCCAACCACGCTTTTTCGTACATCAAACATGGCACAGCGCTCACAACAGCAACAACAGGCCTCCACAAACTACAAAGAAGCTTTTGCTCTGTTCGATAAGCGCGGCAACGGACGCGTTACGCGCGACTCGCTCGGCGACCTCCTGAGGGCGTGCGGCCAGAACCCGACATTGGCAGAGATACAAGACCTCGAGAAGAGCGTCGGCGGAGACTGTACGTATCACCAGCTTGCGATTGGATGCCTTCGAGATCACAATACTTTCCCTGCCTAATTGAGCAAACCTACATCATGATCGGGGCTTGCTGACCAAGTCTGTGTTTGGTAGTCGACTTCGATTCTTTCTCCAAAGTCCTGAACCGCCCGGGCGGCTTCCGCGAGCCCGGCGAACCGGAGGAGTATTGCCGTGGCTTCCAAGTTTTCGACAAGGACATGACCGGTTTCATCGGCGTGGGACAATTGCGTTACATCCTGACAAATCTGGGCGAGAAGATGAGCGATGACGAAGTAGATGAGCTGCTCAAGGCGGTGGACACAAGCTCAGGGGAAATCAACTACACTGGTGAGTCGGAGATGCATTTTCTGGACGAAAACAACGAGTCGTCTGCAGAAAGGAATATAGCGGCTAATATTTCGTGCTGCAGAACTGGTAAAGACAATACTGCAGAATTAGCATGTTCTGGGTGAGTGGTTTTAGGAAGAGTGGAGTGAATTGGAATCTGGCATGAGGCGATGGCGTTTAATTTGGTTTGTACAGTCTGGTGGGCTGTTAACGGACCTTTTCTTGCAACGCATGGATACCGTATGTAGCCCATAAGAACTCAATTGCGAATATTCGCTGTCACAATAAATTTGACCCCATCCGCTCAACATGTGCCACTAAGCCCGCAACGCCCCTTCCAAATCATAGTATTATGCGTCTTCCACTCCACCTTCGCCGGACCCATCTCCGCACCTACAAGACCTCGCCAACCACCATCCTCCACCCACGCCCCTCTCACCCTTTCCATCTCCCTACCGACACACCTCCAACCTCCCACCACCGCTTCCCCCTTCTCTCGTCCCGCAGCACCATGTCCACCACCACCACCACCAAGCCCACCAACCCCGAAATCTACTTCGCCACCTTCCCCATCACCCACCAACGCTTCTACACCTCGCCCACGCGCCTCTCCCACGCGCTCGTCAACCTCCGGCCCTTACTCCCCGGCCACACGCTCGTGATCCCGCACCGCACCAGCGCGGTGCACCTCGCGGACTTGACCGAGGCGGAGCGGGCGGACTTGCTTGCGACGGTGGTCAGGGTGCAGCGGACGCTGAAAAGGGTCTACTCTGCGAGTGGAGCCGAGGAGGAGGAGGGAAGAGGGGAGGTTGGGGGAGGAGGAGAGGTTGGTGCTGGGGG